>JAVQJG010251124.1:0-17784 GCA_036024015.1 Craterocephalus amniculus | reverse complement strand
AGGATTAGGCATGTTAGAGAAAGAATCTATTTATTGCTGGCAGTCGGGGGGTCTCTTTGCCTGGGTGGGGTGGAGAATATTTTGAGGGTGGGTATAAGTGAGGTGAGGTAGGGGGGTTTGCTGAGACCCATGATTTATTTTTCTTTTTTCTTCATCCAAGCATTTTCTGGGATAACCCCGGGCACTAATGCCCCTGAGCACCTAAAACTCCCCACCCTCCACTTTCAGTCCCACTATAGCCACCATCCTTGGATTAAACTGGCTGTTTCTCTTTCATAGTGCTCTAGTAATCCAAGCACATGAGCCCAGTGGTTGGTCATACCAAAACATAAGAGTCTTCATGTGTGTTTTTGTGTGCATGTGTATATCCAGGCACAATTAGCACCACCTTGCCTGTGGTAGCGGTCACAGCCTTGCCTGACTTAATCCTGACTATTGACCCAGTGGAAAGAAGGGGGAGAAGATAAAGGACAGAAGAGAGGGAGAACAGCGGAAAGGAAGAGATACAGGGTGACCGGTGCATGTTAGCTGAGGGACTTCCTATTCATAAGCCAATGGGTTTAGATTATAAAACCAAGCTTCCTTTCAAAGGAGCACTATTCTTTCATTCTTGTGTGGTTGAAGCTGTCGTAGGGGGGCGGACTGGCATTAAAGGCTGCTGTTTAATTGGGCTTTTTTACAGAGGTTTGCCTATTTGTTCATGCGTTTAGCTGTGGGTGTGAGTGGGGTGTGGGTGTTTCACCAATGGTTAGTGTAGATTTTGAACATTTGTTTGTAAAAGAAAGCTAAAGAGAAGGGGTGAAAAACTGAAGAAACAGACATGGAAATGTCTCATCAGATGCAAACAAATTACAGTAGAAGGTGAAACAATGTGATATGATATGATGAAATGCAGCACATTTATATCGTGCTTTTTATTGTCCCCATAGAGAGATATTTCTTGTGGTAAAGTGCTATTGCATTAGCCACCATAAACGAAGAACTATTTTGCAAACAGTAAAAAAAGGCAAAGACAGGCAAATGGAGGCAACTATGTATTACATCTTGATTTAAACTATGATAGCAGAGACCTGTTGCTGACAGTGAGAACTTAGGGCACTTAGTCATTTCAATCCAGAAGCTTAGGGTGCCAGCTTTTTTACCCTATAAGAGGCCATTTGTTCCCTTAATTAAACACACCATCATCATTTGCACCAGGTTTATAGTTTTAAGTGGATCTGGTATGATAATTTCCACATATCTAATTCTTAACCTTGGGTACCTGTAGATAAGCTTAGTACGTATCGTAACTCCAAACAGTTTATATTCATTTAAAAAAGACAGAGAGCTGTTAGGCAGCAAGTTGATTTCGGTTTCAAGTGCCTGGTAGATTATGGAAGATGAAGGGAGAAATTGTTATACTGATCCATGAATATGAACAACTGTTTGCAGTGCAGAATAGGAAGGTGAGCAACCCGACGACAAAGATTACATCAGGATGTCTCTGTTAGGTAAATATGCCCAGTACCATACAGTTGTGAAATATTATGGTTTGTGTGGTCATTCCGTTCTTCTATATACTCCCATTTTATATAGGCGCAGATGTGCGACGTGTAATAAAATACAACCGAGACTGGGCAATTAATGAAATGATAAAATTTTGAAAGATTATTGAACTTATACATTCTGCCATTGTTACCTAAGGCTAAGTTGATTCTGCATGCAGACAAAATGTGAAGTGAATGTAGTGTTGCTTAATGCAAACTATGGTTGTGTGTGAGTAATTCCGCGTTTTTAAATAGTTGTTGAATCACCAAACTGATACTTTACCCAGACACAATACAACCGCCTTAAATGTCAGTTTTCCTGCAAAGCCAAACTAGTTGCAAAAATGGAAAACATAAGGCTGCAACCACTTCCCCAAGTTTGTTGGGGGTGAGTTAAAATCAGCAATTTTCTCCTGCAACCAAGTACACATTTTCTAGGCAACAACTTAAAAAACACTAAGCACTTTACTTTAGCAATAGATCCAGTGTAGGATCTATTGGTGGTGGTGGTTGCAATGAATGCAGTCCATGTTGTGGCTCTCATCAGCACAAGAGCTGATGAGATGCTTTATATGTCCGAATATGACTGTATGAGAATATCTGGTTGCTGTAACACAAATGAAACGAGCCTGCTGAAAAGAAAGTCCTGTGCGTGAGAGTTGGTGACAAATAGATAAATTAAGTATCTTCAGCAGAAAAAATGCTTTTATTTTTATTTTTATTTTTCTAGTTAACACTAGAACCGCCAAGGTGGTAAAAGTTACCACTTTGCTTTTTCAAATGCATGTATCTCTGTTGAAATAAAATCCCTATGGCTCTCAATTCATGACTTTTCCTAAAATGGTTCAAGGAGACATGGGCTGAATTTTGATGAGTGTGTGAAAAGAAGAAAAAGAGATATGATCATTTATACCTAGAACCGCCAGGGTGGTAACTTTTACCATCCCGTATTACAGCTACATTAAGCTGTCAGATTTCCGCGCCAATCCCGGTTGCTTAGCAACGCGCGTGAGTGACAGCTGTGAGAGTGACAGCTGTCAGAGTGACTCACTCGTTTTACTATCATATGGAAATGGACAAATACAAAAGGTGGATGAATGTTGAAGAAGCTTGGGAATTATTCCAAGACCTGAGCGACGGAGAGTCGGAGGGAGGAGATGTTTTGGTAGATGTGGAAGAGGAGGAATCTGACGGGACGGAGGAATCGCTGGGGGGAGAGAGTGGCGATCCAGTCATGATGAGTCATCCAGTGAGGATGATCTTATGACGGATCGCCGACCAAGGAAAAGGCCCCGTCTTTTGGTGACAAGTGAAGAGTCAGAACCCCCACGTGTGTCCTCTCAACCCACTGTAGCCCACAGACGTACGTAGCCTGCGGTGACATGTGAAGCCTATACTATATAGCGTTTATCGCTGCTCATTCTGGTGCTCTACAGTAGCTAAATTAACCCATAATTGTGCTGATCAGATGCTCTGATCAGGGTGGAGAACAGTTCTCCACCCGCTGCTGTGAATACATGGGTCCGGTACCGAACCTGCAGTGGCGCTTATTCCTGGACTTTTTTTCCCCTCCCCGCCCGGATTTCATCCTAGAGCTCTGCGAGCTGTTGCGCAACAAGCATATTTCACAGCCAGCAAGGCCAGCGCAAACACAGAAGGAGGAGAAGATGAGACGCATTTGCGGTGTTACACGCAAGTGCAACAAAACAAAGCGACCAAAAACTGTGATGTGTCAACTAGCTGTGTGTGGCCAGTGCACAAAGTGGCCAGTGTGTTCGCTGATTGTGAGCAGGCAGAAAATAACAGAGCCAGTGTCAGTGTGTGTAGCTATATAGTCGATATCCAGCTATTATTAAGTTATATAAATTATTTGTTCTAGTTTTAATAGGCCTACTATTAAAATCGGTTTTTTAGACAACTTCGAAAATTTATATTCATGTGTGCGTGTGCAGCGTGTGAATGAGAGAGAATGAACGAGAGGGCAGCGTTTTTTAATCTTGAAATATAATTTGTTTTATTTTATTACTGTACATATTTTAATATTTGACTGCTTTGTTACTTTACCTTACTGTTACTTGAAAAAATACATGAAAATGAAATGCTACACTGCATCTTTGAATCACTGAACACTGCACCAAGCGGAGGTGGTTAAAGTTACCACCTCGGCGGTTCTAGGAGTATTCGAATCCTGGCTGTTCTAGTGTTAAGGTGACAATTCATCGTTTTAACACTGCAAATAATCCAGAAAACATGGAAAACCATGCCATTGGCCCTTTAAATCATGCTTTCAAAGGGACAGACACTATGGTTATATCCTGTCTAAATCACTGCAGCTTGTGAGCGGAAGAGATGGATGACAGGATTTCAGATGAGGAATATGGTTAAAAGACATGGCCAAACAAAAAGCTGCAAGCTTCTTTCAAAACATGGAGCGAAAATTACTGGAAAAATGGAAAATAATTAACAACCCAATCCATAATCTCGGATAAAATCTTTTGTGTATTTGCACTGCAATATGGGATCATAATCAAGCTAATAAAAATAATATGGACAAAATATGAGTTAGTATGGACCCTCTCATTCCCTGTCAAAAAATACTCTTTTTCACTTCCCTTTTTACTTATGTAAAATCATGGGGACATTAGAGGCAAGGCGATGGGACAGATGAAGAATATGACATATACTGTAAGGCACAAGCAGGGAAACAGAAAGGGAGGATTTATGTGGTGCAGGGAATGGAGGTTTTAAAAGTATAATCCGAAATGGACAACAGGAATTTAATGACACAGAGGATTCAGAGAACTTTTCTGGCAGACTTGCTTTAATAGTTTCCACTCTTGGTCCAACATTCAATTAGCACACTGCCTCTGTCTCCAGGTCTGTCCCTGCCTGGACTGTAATTACACCAGCACTCCAAACACATGCAGACAGAGAGGCAGTCGGGCGGACAGATGGGAAAGCAGAGAGAGGCTAAACAGGCCGTCATCGCTGCCGGTGCTGTCTCTTTATTATTCACTAATGAGCACATTAAGTTTCAGAGTATATTATCTACGAAAATGATAGTTCATCTCAGCTTTTATGTGCCTCCTGAAAACAAGCAAACTATATGAGGCACACAATTGCATTACAAAAAAGCTGGCGACAGTCTAAGATTAACTTTATTTTGATAATGCAAGCAGGTCAGAAACAGTCTCTTGCTTGCTGCTCTACAGAGACCAGAGTTCCTGGGCCCAGGAGGAGGTGATATGTTCTTAATATGTTTGGTGAGATAAGAGGTGAGAGAAAAGTGTATCGGGATGTGTTATTGTTCCAAAACTTTCTGGATTAAAATAAATGTTACAAGTTACTGAGCAGCTGTATGAGTGACATTTGAACAATGTTTGAGGCGCTGTAATCCAAAATGTTATGTACAGTAAAACATGATCATATTGTGCATGCATTTTAAGTCAATATGCTCCATTTAAACGGCTATGACCTTAATAGCACAAAGTAAAACATCCCTTAGCCCTTATCCCTTACATCTGTTGTCTAGACTTATCAAAAATGCGGCATTGAACCTTATTGTTAAAAAATTTCCACTGCGGATTACAAACATTTTGAGTGATATCTGTGTTATTTTCCAGGTAATTCAACAACAGGCTGCCAGATCTGCTGATCTGAGGTTATGCTCCAAAAGACATGAAATCTAATACAAGAGGGAAAGCAAACAATAGTCAGAATATTTGCAAAAGCTGAAAACAGGAGCATCGGCCAAATCTAAAAACAGCACACTGTGAATTCAGTGTCTGTTTTAAAAGTTCAAGAGATAAAATTAAACTCCAAATAAAAAGTAAAAGAAGAAAAACACGGCACTGTGATCGTGTACTGAGAAGTAATATGTCAACCAATTCAGCGTACTTAAAGGCCAGGGGCAAAATGCGAGCTCATAAATAGGAGAAGAATTCAAAGAAACATCCACAGACATATGCTTTTCATTCAGTCAGCTACCTGGTATTAGCATAATACAACACTGAACAAAAACACAACGCAGTCTGTGC
Source organism: Craterocephalus amniculus (assembly GCA_036024015.1). Lineage (NCBI taxonomy): Eukaryota > Metazoa > Chordata > Actinopteri > Atheriniformes > Atherinidae > Craterocephalus > Craterocephalus amniculus. The sequence continues at coordinate 12,221 of JAVQJG010251124.1, read as the reverse complement.
GCAAGGATAGCGACCATGATGAAAAATAACTTCAACTCTACACTGACAGACAGGAAAAACAACACATGCTGGCTAGGCGCCCAGAATGTTAAACGACACGCTGAAGTTCAAGCATATATTTGTCATAACAAGAAACTTACTAGTGATTAGCTGATATCTGACAGCATGCTTCACCTAATACTGAACAACAGTCAGTCATATTTACACCAAAGAGAAAAAAAACCTTGTAAACTATAACAAGAAGGGGAGAAAAAAAGAAAGTAAAAGGAGTATGAAAAAAACACCATAAATAATAATAGGAGGACAAAGGAAGAAGTTCAGGATTCATCCTGTTTTCAAAGAACTCAGTTATGAGAGCAATTATCTGAAACGAGGCGCTGGGAACAGGGTGCAAAGCCATAATTGGGTGCTTTTCTCCGGCCAAATTTTCAGGGCAAATTATCAACGCATGGGTTGGACTGCTGGAACCGCATTGTGGAGGTGGGAACACTGAGAGCTGTGAGGAGCCAGTGTGACGCATAAATAGAATAATTTAGCATAGTAGGATAATGTGATGGATGGAGCCCTGCATCTGCTGCCGGTACCGCATGAACCCTGCTGACTCAGGCCAGAGGTAGGCAGCACTGACAAAGATGCAGACATCAGGATCTGTATGTGCGGCTGTTTGCATGTGCATGCGGTTACGCTGGAATGTGCACATGACAAAGCTCCTCTTGAGTAAAATGTAGACAGTGCTGTCTGTTTCAGAGTGAGTGAAATGATGATAGGACGTGTTGACGTTGGAAATCCAGCAGCCATCGCAGCTGAAGACTGCAGTTATCATGGTTGGGCTGCTTCCCATTTTAAGTCTTCACCTCCTTAAAACAAATTGCCAGTCACAGTTGTATACTGAAGTCCATATTTCCAAACTCAAACGGGCGGAAGAAATACAAGTTGGGTAACAATAACTTTTCATTTATTGACACAGAATTAACCAGATAGTTGGATGCATGAGAGCTGGAACTGCTTGATAAAGATGAGTCATAAGCAGGGATGCATCAGGCCAATACCGATATTGATTGAGTGTGGGCACTCATACTTTGCGTTCATGAATGTGTCCTGATATTAAATCTGATACCAGTATAATAGGATAAATTAAACAAAACTTGTTTAATTGTTAGATCTGTAATCTCATTCTTAACATTCACATTGGTATTCAGTAGACAAGTGAACTAAATAAAAGATGTGTGGTGTAGTACAACTGAATCAAAGCTAACAGTTATAGCAGCAATAATGACCATATTCATAATGTTCTCATCATTATCATTATTGTTATTGATCTGGTAATATAGGTACGGACAGATATGCAAATTTCAGATATTGGTATTGGAAGCCAAAAACAGTGGATCCATGCATGCCTAGTTATAAGAATTTGGGATTAATCCTTTGAGTCCTACATGTTACAAGCCTATGCTCAAAAATTATATACCTATAATAAAATTAGATTATTTCTGCTAACTTGCCTAAAAAATAAATAAATACATTTTAAAAATAAAAATAAAATTAAAAAATCAGACACTTCCACGATCAATATAAATAACCCCTTTGGAATGATCCAGCTGTAGCTCTAAACCTCCATCAGATTATAGTAAAATATGTGAGCATTACATCTGCAAAGGTTTACTTTGATGAAATGATGGAAAACAAAATTGGAGAAGTTTTGATACAGAGGGTTCAGGCAAGGTCTCCAAAATGGACATTTTGGCACCGTTTGGCACCGTCTGTTTTCACATAACCCCAAGGTGGGAACCTCAGGTTTTAAAATGTTCAGGGGGAAAAAAACAAGAAAGAAAAAAATCTTATTGTGTGACCCCTGCAGATTATCTATATTCTATGAAATATACCCTCTTCAAAACTCCCCATTACAAGAAATTTCTGAAAATGAAAGAAAATTCTGAAAGTAAAAAATGTCTAGAGTTGTGTATACTCCAGCTGGCTGGCGTCCAGTCCAGGGAGGGGCGATATTTCATACATGAAATTCTCTCCATGCAGGAGGTGAAGGAGCCGGTAGTTGTTGAAAGATGTGCTTATCCACCTCTGCACACTGCTGCGCTATGGAAAACACAATCTCACCTTAAATGTGTGTTTAACACACTTTTTACAGTAAAGATACATACAGTCCCACAAAGCCAACCCCTAACACACACATAAAACCAGCGGTGCCAAAAAAGCGGAGAAGAGGGAAAGCGATGCATTAAAAGCAAGGAAGCAAGAGAAAGGGTAGTGAGAGGCAGAATGCAAGAAATAAGAAGGTGAAAGAAGGGTTCTGCAAACAAAAGAAAAGTCAGTTACAGAGTTGAGAGAGAGCGAGGGAAAAAGCACTAAGGCAAAATAAAAAAAAAAGTTGAAATGAAAGGGGAAAAAAAAACTCTGCCCTTAACTTTGGAGTGGGTGGAGTGAGAAGGAGTGAAGGGAAAGGAAAAGGAGGACACACTAAAAGAGAGGGAAATAAGAGATATGGACAGAAAGAGAGGGAGAAGGAGAAGCAGGGTGTCAAGGCTAAGGGTGATTAAGCCCGGGGTCTCCTCTCTGCAGAGACACGTGCACAGACTTAATCAAGACGACGCCAGCAAGCCGCATTTCCACATTATTCCTTGGCCGGCTGCCTGACAGGTCTGAAGGAGGGAAGGGAAGAGGAGCCGGTCTGCCCCGCACAACCAATGATCCTCTCCTCCCTCCCGGTCTCCCACCATCCAGAGGCCGCAAAGTGCTGCCAGAACATATGTGAGGGGTTGCGGGGGGAGTGGATTGGTGCAAGTTAAGTAGCAAAGAGAAGCAATAATGCTGACTTCAATAAATGAAATGTTATGTGCAGGAAATAACCAAGTCTCCATGAAAAAAGAATGTGGAATTTATTATTTATTATTTATCTATAGTAAAAAGGTCAAAAACTTCTTATACTGCAACCAAATCAATCTAAAGAAGCATTGCTATTCGTTTATCTGCAAAAGAGTTCAAAATGCATTACAGAATTAGTAAATCTAATGTTTTTCTAGTGTCTGTAGACTTCTGCTGTAATCATGCTGTATATTGTATATAAAGCGTGATTCATTTCAAGAAAAGGTTTTAATACAAGGAAGTTCTCTTAGTTTCAGTCAGGCTCAGTTTTACATGCATATGAACACTCATACTGATAATACACAGCACACTCACCGCAACACTGAGTTTCATTGATTAAGACATTAGCTTTGCTCCAGCACATGCAACACAGACCTACCTGCAAAGGCATTTTCAAAAGGGCAAGAAGAAAGAAAAAAAAAAGCCCTTTGGTGCATTGCATGCCTTCAAATGGAAAAAGTAAGACTTCATTATTTTTCTGCAGCAGAGATCAGTGTCATTTTCCAATAATGAGGCCTGCTTACAGCATTTCCAGTAATGGGTCAGCTCCTAATCTCTTGGAGTCAAAGTCCCCGATAGAAATGGAAACAAAGAGACGCTTGGTTCCACGCAGCTGTTTCAGAACAACTACTGAGGTGTAATTTCAACGTATCAACCAAACAAGGTCCCTGCTTGTGCCAGTATAATCTGTATTTAAATTATACACAGGTGGTTCGATGATAAGGGGTGGACACAGTGTGTGCCCAAGTATGTGTGAAAGCGCATGCATGCCTTTACGTCTCCTGTCAAGCGCAAAACTCACAGAATGCTTCTCCTCCGACCTGTGAGTGAGGGCTAATTAAGTGGAGGGAGAGCCTTCCAAGGTCCTTCTATAGGCCGAGCCATCACTCAGGCCAGCTGTAAAGAACACCCTCCAACAGGTGTGCTGATCCCTATAGTCAGTGTGTGCCTTATTGTTGCATGCATACATGCTAAATGCTTACTATATGTAAACATCACATATTGATGCCGCCACGTCACTGTGATGCAGCAGGTGCTCTGGTCCTAATTTCTTCTGTCAAAACTGCAGCACTGACAGTTCATAAGTGAAGCATGCTCCATCAAACAGAAACAAATTCCCCAACATCTTTCACCTGCTCTGCAGGTGAGCCTACAGAGCAGCCCCAAACAATGATCATATATGAATGGCATGCAGTGCACTGCCCTGCAGAAAAGAAAAGGACCCATCACAGCATCATCAATCCGTTTCCGTTTACCTGTGAGACACTTTGTGCACAAATTTCCATAATTAGTGAGGCGGTGTTGTGTATCATATTCCGTATTGCCCTCTGATGGCTCTTGCAGGAAACAGTAACCCCATCTACTACATACGCTTGACTGTTCTCACTTCTCATTTCAATTTAGAATAATCTGCTGCTTGAATTATGTTACCGAAGAGCCCTTCCTTTATGGCAAAGTACAACTTAAACATACTTCCTACCCAGATTAAAACCAGGTTTCCCTGTCATGACTTGCTTTTTCCATTTCCAATGACTGATTAAAATTTAATTTCCTTGAAGTGTGCCAGCATAAGTACCGTGGTTACACTTGGAGCACAATTTCTGTCTGCATTTTATGACCTTAATTAACAGGCCCTAATTGCCTCTGAAAAGAAATAAATAAGGGAACCAGCAGAGCGCATCCTACTGTTAACGGATTATTTCCTCTCTGAAAACAATAACAGAATGTTCTAGTTTGGTCCCTGGGGGCCTGTTAGCCACCCTCTGCCTCAATATTTGTTACAGACGGGTTATAAATGTAGACGTTAGCCTTCCTTGAGTCCTCTAGAGATGTGTGTCTGACAAATGACACAAAAGGAGATGGAGTGGAATGAGTGCCCATTTGTTCTTAAATGTAATATTTTCCCATGTCACAGAAGTCATCCATAAAATTATGCTTGGGAAAAAAAAAAACCTTACTAAAACATGGAAATCTCTTCAGCTTTGATGAGTTTGAAGTTCACACAATCCCAACTGGCCCAGTTTCTATTCTGTGTGTAATGAGAAAGGCCTCCAGCCAAAACAAAGGCAGTCCATTCAAAAGAACATGTTTTTCTCTCCCCTTCCCCGGCCTTTCTAGTACACTGACGACAGGAAATGAGTCTCGACATCAAAGTCTGAGAGGAAGTGACTCTCTTCCCCTCCCCTCTGTGCGACTGTCCACTACACCTGACACATGATGGGTGGATGTAAAAATACACCATATGATTGTTTTGCTTCCACCCTCTCTCATATACTCAAACCATGACATCACCCTGAAGTGTTACGGCAGGTCATAAGGGCCACAAACACCTAAAAGATTTCCCAAAGGCACAAGAGAGGAGCCACTGGAAGTTTTATACGGTGAGAGAGTTAGCATTTTGTGGGGGCGGTCCGTCCTGTGGTGGAATGCAAATATTTAGCTTGCTCCTGGTATTAAATGAAAATTACACAGTACAACAGGAATACCTGTGTAGCTACCCAGGTGACCGCCAGCCTGGCTCCATCCACCGGGATGTAAATATAGTAATTACCCACAACCTCCATGGGCACAAAGGCGAGTCAGAAAAGGAGTCTTATTGGTTGTTACTGGACAATGATTCGTGACGAAAAACTCACGTGTGCTGGCACAGCAGCTCTGAGCCTGACATAACTAATCAGGGAGGCCATGAGAATGTTTCTCCGAGATTTAGGGGTAGACGTAAATATTTGTTGCTCTGCGATAAGAAGCAGGGGATTTATTTGACAACAGCCAAGAGGCAGAACGACAATACTGCTTCGGAAAAGCGCTTTGGGGTCCGCGAGGAGAGTGAGTGGGTTCGTGTGAGTGAATGGGCAGAGAAGGGGTTGCATGGGTTTACTGTAGCTGCATTCAGGCAACCTCTTTGACCCCGCGTCTCTGAGATGTGCTCACACAACACCCCCCCATCCCCCCGGTCATCTGCTAATGTCATTTAGCAGTAGCTAGAAAAAAAGTGGGGAAAACAGAAAAAAAGAAGGCCTCTGGCCATGCAGACACAAACACCTCCACTGTTTACACAGTGCACGCTGATGCTGTGTACACTAGTGCCGTGTGCGTGTGATTGCATGGGAAGACAGAAAAATGAAGGGAAAGAGACACAGGAATATAAGATGTCGCAATAAAGTGTTACGATTGACAGAAATATAGAAGATGGGAGGGACACAGAGGAAGAGTGCCCTCTACAGAGAGGACAGAAATGTCTACACGCAGTCTGCATGAGTTAATTATAAGATAAATGACATATCCAGTAATCCTGTATTTTAGGTCCAGTTTCTGCCATGTTAGCCCTCCCCTCGTGTGAGTTTTTGTGTATTTATCTGACTCATGTGCATGTGTCAGTGTTTGGATGGATTTTCCAGAGGCTTCCAGCACCGGTGCCATGTGTGAGATCCTTTCTCTTGTATATTGGCCATGACAACCCCCCTCCATTGCTGCACGGCGACGCAGCCAGCAGCACCTGCTCCCCCACCGATACACCTGCAGCACCATGAACGCATGGAAACGCCCTGGGATGGAAAGTTTTGAGAAATCAACACAAAACAGCAGCCATGTGGCTACACAATGCACACACACAGGGTGAGCTTCTCAGCCCTTTTACATCCCACCAGGCCCATCTTGGATTCTTAGTTTGATTATATATTGCTGGGGAGAAGAAAAAAATGACATGTTCCATCACTAAAGACAAAAAAAGGCTTTAAATGATATATATAGTCAACACATAGCACTGCTTCCAGACGTCCTGTATCTCTCTCGCTGGTATAAATCTTCATGTGTGTCTTTATTCTGTGCTCTTATAGATCTGCTTTTGGCATTCATCTGAATTGAAGACTGCTCCCTCTACTCTTAAAATTACAACTTTCCTTGATCTGTTGTGGACGAGATCAACTAAGAAGAGCCGTCACAGTCTAATGAGAAATCAATCTGCAAAGTTTAGTCAAGCTCAGGTGTTGAAACATTTTTATGAAACTACACGTGAGCGATGTAAGCCCCAGATATAAACATCTTATCATAATCTAACACAACAAAAGAAATGTACACAATATACACCATGGTGAAGCATATTTTTTGTTGTGTTGTCTCAAATACATTCAGTTTGTTTTGGAACTTCCTTCTCGTTTTCATTGACATCCACTTATATGAGATACTTATAGTTAGTTCACTATTACTACTGTGATGTGTTGGGTTTAATCTGTGCGCATACACTAAATTAAGATAAACTAGCTCAGGAATTCCACGGTCCATTCCATTTTGCAACTTTTGCGCACCCAAATTTAGTTGTCAGTTAAAAGATAAAAAGAATAAGTGGGCTGATGAGGGGCAATAGAGTGTAAAAGGAAAAGCCAGCAATGAAAGGACCAACCACACTTTACTCCCTCGCTGCACTGTGACTAAAGAGCTTGTAAACCGCACCCAAACCTTTGACATTTCCGCGTAAGAACCCTCATAGGCCTCATAACAGTATAAATGAAGAAGTGGACGGGGGGGGGGGGACAATGGATATAAGGGAAAGAAGTTCTATAGCTGCACTGTCGGGGATGTTTTGGAACATTTTACAGCAGAAAGTGTCCCTGACAGAGAAGAGGGACGACGATATCTGTTGGGTTAAGCGGTAATGGTGTGATTAATTTTGGATGTTTATTTGAGTTTGTCACACGGATGGGAAGGGTGACAGGTGCTGAAAGCCGGTCCAAGTGTGGACGCCGGATGATGACTTGCAGATGATAGCTAATTTTTCAGAACCCCTAGCAACTGGACCGAGCCCAACTGGCTTACTGGAGGCAGTAACCAGTTCTCCCACTTTGAGGTTATTTCTCTCCCTCTCTTCCTTTTCTTCCTCATTTGTCCATTTCTCTCTCTGCTCCCCCCCACATCATCTTATCTTAGCCTGCTTCAACTTCTTTTGAAAGGACTAATGGGATTCAGAGCTGGAAAGGAAAACAAGAACTAAGGAAAGAAAAAAACTTGTTGCTGCTCACGTTTACTGATCTGATCTAGGATCAAATTCAAAGCTTTCCAAACATCAGGGCTTTGGCCAAAGTAATTCTACACGGACCGTGTGTGATTGATAAATAGGAACAACTTCTGTCATCTATTCCTTTCAGCAAGATGAGAAAAACACACTCCCGCCCTTACATGAGTAATGCGTAATAGTATGTGTTTCTCTGTGTGTTAGTCTTCTGTTTAATGCAAGGATACATGTCACAATGAAGACCATGTGAAACCATGTGTATGTGTGTGTGTGTGTGTGTTTGGCCTTCTTAGAGCTCTGCAGTTCCTCTATTAAGACCAGTCATCCAGCCAGTTAGTCATTAGGAGCCGAGCTGTCACAAGTGGGCTTGAGGGTCATTTATCACATTACAGGCCCACAGGACAGCAACGGGGTAGCTTCTAAACTTGCCAAACACAGATGCACGCCCACGCACACACACACACCCATAAATACACAAAAGCGCTATATCTACAGAATTATAAAAAAAGCACCATGAGGGAGCGTGAATATAAAAAGCAAACACACCTTAATGCATCACGGAGTCTCCTACGCATACATTTATCTCTCTTCTGACTTGAATACACTAACACGTTGCAGATTTCTGCCACCTCTTTTGTGTCTGTGTGTGTTTTATTGTCCATGTAACAATATTCACCACATAATAAAAACGACTTTTACAGGGCCCTATCCCATCAGTGGATGGGTGAATACAAAGAAAAAACCTTTATGTTCAATACCTGCATGTGGCTCAGGGCCTCTTTTATGATAATTCATCACACGTGACAACATATTTCTGCTAAATAAAAACAATCAAAGGCTTTCATATCCCTCCATGTCATGTTATTGCAACTCAGTCAACCATAAAAGCCCCATAAGGTTAAAAGAAATGTTATTGTCGACCAGCTGCTAGTCTGAAAGCCTTATGACCCATCTAGCCGGGAGTCTCTCTAAATGTTACAGTATCACCAAGGCTTCTCCGTGGCCCATATCTATCTAATCTGTGCTACAATTTGACAAAAAGCACCTTTACTTATTTCTTTTTTGTTGTGCTTGATTGTGAGGCTTTGGCGGAAACAGAACATAATATCAGGTTGAAAGTCTCCTCTGCGTGACTGGGGCTGCTGGGAGTTGAGATTTGAAGGGAATATCACAAGTCCCTGATTTAATCTCATAATAGTTGGCTTTAATGTCCAAATGCAAGACATATGCGGCTTTCGCTTTGGTTTGCTCACTCGGGCCACGTAGTACACTCTCCCAGGGCAAGACCTAGGAAAGGGAATTTGCATTGCAACTGAAGCATTCATGCTAGTTTAGTTTGATGCTAATTAGCCGAGACATTATAAGCACCCTTCGGTGAGTGGATTTAGAGGCGCTGTTGTAGAAGATGAGCATTTGTAGAAAAACATGGTTCAGATATGGTTGAAAAGTACAGAAGAAAACCCTGGAATAATCGTGGAAAACATGAATAAAAATAATTTAGGAGGTTCTGAAGCCGTAAAATGTTATATTAAAACAAATATTATGTAGACAAACTTTACTGCAATTTGTTTTGGCCTTTATCCATCTGAACTCTCAGCTGATCTAAAACACAGACCTCTGACTCATGAGTGCATCTTTTCCACTCTGTCTCTCTCTGTCGCTGTAAATTGATATCACACACACACACACACACACACACACACTTCTGCACTTTTAAACACATTTGTATCACACACATACGCTGCAGCGCTGAAGCAGAGGGAGTGTTGTGACTGAGGTAGGAAGAGCAGGGATTTGTTTAAAGCAACATGCCCAGGGGAACCTCAGCTCATACAGACAGTGATATAGATCCCTCTCTCATGAGGCCCACGATGCACTAATCTCTCCTCCGTTGTCCTTTTCTGGTAAAACTCTCTTATTTCTTCAAACCTACAGAAATAGGAACAAGCTCTCTTTGTCTTTGTGTGAGCACATTGTCAACAATTTTATGTGTTTGCTTTTGTTAACATCATAAACACAGCCACCATGGACATCATTTAACCAGATTATGGATGTTTACATGGTTATCACAAGATGATATTTAGTTTTTTGTACAACTGATAGCACTAACAAATATAAAAACAGAGTATCCTTATTACTGTGTTCAGTAAAGATGAAGATTTCTTAATTGTTGCATTTTGACCCTTGTGTGAGGAAATTTGCATTAATGCAGCAACATGAGATAAATAAGAGGTTGCAGCCCACAGAGAATTATTTTATAGAGCTGATGTGTTGTGTTGTTTAACTTCCATAAAACACCAAATAGGAACATAATGAAAAACACCATGACGAGGAAGAAGAATGTTCTAATGTAAGAATATAACAGCAAAGAAACTTTCAGAACTTACACTGAAAAGATATGTGCCATTTCACTATAAAATGGAAAGAATGAGGTCTCAGGAAGGACCAAGAAAAAGATGTATCATTAATGTTAATATAACATTTTCAACTGGACCTGAAATAAAGATCTTCTTGTTTGTAGGTCACCACTAAAAGCTTGTAAATAGATCTCTTGCCTAAATGAGCCACAGATGAATTGCAGCCAAGTCAAGAAAAAAACAAATAAAACCTAAACTATTATGTTGGTTTTTTTTACTCCTTTCCTTGCTGTACCTGTCTGTTGGTCTTTGAAAAGACCTCAAGACCTGTCACAGACAGATTAGTACCTACTTGTATTTCTTACGGTCCGGAAGGCATGTCCTTTTCAGATCCCTCCACTCCTGTCAGACCAGCTTGTTAGCCTGTTTTTCATGAAAGCAACTTTGTCAAAAGCAGCTGGAGGACCACAATTCAAGGCATTTCAAGTCTGCATCAAATATTCATGTTCATCAATACCAATTTATTGCGTCTCCACTGCTGTTCTTACTATTCTAACATTCAGTCATTATAAGATTATTTATCAATGTAATGAAAAAGATCATCTGCAGTGTCATGGAATAAGGTAGTCCGCGTGTCATTGCCTCGTCTTTGGGGGTGGGTGGGGGGATTATCCAGTGATAACAATCTAGCATAATCGCAGCCAGCAGCGATCCCCTCGACTTAACTGAGCGGTTTTGCACAGCGTGTGACCGGATGGATTCCTTTATGTCCCCACAACGGGAATGGGGCAGTATGGGAATGGAAGGGGAAATGGGGATTTCAGGTTTACAGCTACTGTTCCACTTCGTTGGCTGTGGGAGAGTTTTTGTAGCAACCTGCAGCAGCTAGCTGCTATGGTTGACTCTGGTAAAAGGTTGTCTAGGTTAACAAAGGATGCAGTGGTGACAGAAATAACTGAAATGATGTTGCTGACAATCACATCATTGACCACAATGAGAATATAAGCGTATTCCATGTCAAGGTCACAGAGCCAATAATAATGTGCACATAGGTCCACACTATGACTGCATTAGCAGAAAATAAAAATTGCATTTGGTGAAGCATTTATTGTGAAATTTTGTGCTGATACTGATAGATAAAGATACTAACTGATAGATAAAGATACTAATTTGAACTTTTTTTTCGGTACATCCTAATGAGAAAATATTTCCAAATGATCCACCCAAAGAGATTTTAGTTTAGCATATATCATTTAATCTTGAAACAAATGAATAAAATAACCAAATATGAGAATAAAAAGGACAAGAAAGAGGAAAAATCATTACATAACAATTTAGCCCAAAAACACATATGAAAATAGAAAGCAAAAACAAATGTCAAATAAAACATGGCTAATATAATCTCTCACATTTACCAATGCTTTTTTGAAATTTAAATCCATCACAAAAAAAACAGAAACACATAATAACATATTTTACAGTATTTTTGCACACTTGATTTAACCTCTGGAATAGGCTTGCCCATGTTATTATTGCACAAACATATCCCTTTTACAGAGATACATCGCTCCATCAGTTGACTTCTAGGTTTATGAAGACCCCTGTTCCTTTTAAATGGTACAGTATTTACAGTAGTATCTTTTTTTTTTCAAAAGATTGTATGGATGTTTCATATCACTGTAAAATATAATCACATTTTCCTCATTGGAGAAGTATCAACCCAAGGCCAATATCAGGTATGGGCCCAGTGTCAAAATGAGGATTTATGGGATTTATTAGTACACATATCAATACTCAGTATCGGCAAGTAGTCAAATGCAAAAACTTCTATTTGTACTCCATTAAGGCCTCAGCACAGAACAGATGAACCCAAATGCAGAGAGAGACGGATTCAGAGATCACTTGGAAGAAAAAGGGGTTTTAATGCCAAATTTAGGTTATATTCAGAACTCTAGAACACCAGGCTAGATCTCCAAAGA
>JAVQJG010251109.1:0-10015 GCA_036024015.1 Craterocephalus amniculus | reverse complement strand
CACGTTTTGTCCCTTTCCTTGAAAAATAACGTTGTTTCTTGGAGGTTATTTGGCTCCTCTTCGTCTTTGGTCGGATGCTTCCCACTTCTACCGCCGTGAGTCTCTACCATCTTGAGTGCGCGCGCTGCGCCGTAACTCCTCTTTATAAAGACGGGGGCGTGTGTGCGTGTGTTCATCCATGGACGTACATGCACGTGCGGCCGGGCCGGCTAGTAAACACAGAGTTGGAGATCAACACACAGAGGCGCTGTGTGACGTCGCGCTATACTCCAGATGAAAATACACACCCGGTTCTTCACAAAAAGATTTTTTAATTCCTTCAGGGTGTAAACAATGAATTTCGCTTTTAGCCCCTTTAAAGATAAAACAAAAAAAGGATAAAAAAACACATGCAGAGGCAGAATCCAAACATTAATGACCAAACGGTGAAATGACTATAATAAAAAAATCTAAAAAAAACACACAAAATAAAAAAATGTTTTAATCAATTAACTGCAACATGATAATCAAGATTAATTAAACCAAAAGGACTAAAAAATAATATATATAACAAACTGACCCACAACTCGGTCTCTGTCAGTCTTATCTAGGTAGGTCACGGAACAAATTTTCTTGGTATGATTTTTGTCAAAGAAATAATTATGATCAATTATCACAATTATTATGTGTTAATTTTCGAACATTGTGTAATATAATATGAGCACACCTTAGATCTGTAAGTTTTAAATATGATTACCAAAAGTAAAACATTAATACAAAGAAATTAATTTGTGGAATTAACACATTTCCTTTGAACTCAATAATCAACTTATAAATAAATTATTTGTCATCAAAAATCCAAATTTGGCGTTATCATGTAGCTGACTTTGTCTTTGACTGTGAACAAAGTCTAAAAAAACACTTTCCCTCCTTATTTATGAAGATTCAGTAAGTTTTCAAGCCTGACATGCAGCTGCAGCAGCATGATCCATCCGATATATCGTATAACTTTTTGTTCTGTGCAAAACTTCAGCTAATCTGCTGTTTCAGACTTGAGTTTTTATGCAAAGCAACTTCACTGATTAATCGTGGCGTCTAATACTGCGATTAATTGTGAAATTAATTATTGGTGACATCCCGAGTCTGTTCCCTGCATCATAAGGCCTGCATCTCCTCCCTTATCTCCAGTATAGTCCAGAAAACTCAAATTATTAAGCATCTCTGATACACACAAGTCTGTTTGGCTCTGTGGCCACCTCTACACTATAAAGCTACTATGTGGTGTCGAGTCTGGAGTCTGTTCCCTGTTCCCTGTAGCTGCTTCAGGCAAAATATTCATAAGGAAAGTTAATAATCAATCTTCAAAAAGCACCCAAGTTGGGTTGGGTCATTAAACTAATTTTAAGATTTTAAGATGTCATTACATCAAGCAGCACAAGTGGCATCGCCTCTTCTACAAACTGCAAGACTCTTAAAAAGGGAAAAACATCTGGCTGAACGATGTAAACTGTCTGCCACAGCAAGTGTTTTCTCAAGATCTATCACATTTAATGAGAAATCATTAGATCACCAAGCAGTTACATGAGTTAGCACAATATAATAGCAAAAGTCTTTTTGCTCTAGATCTAATACTGAGCTGCAACTGTGCTTACATGCCTACCTAAATCAAATGAGCCATTCAAAAACTTCAATGACATTTTCTTTGCAAAAATTAAAAACAAAACAAAATCAAATAAAAGCACCTCTGTATCTTGGACTGACATCAGGATCACTGCCTTCAATTCTGAAACAAATGCAACATCAGCTGCCGTTTACCACCATGGTACTGGACATTCCACAGTTGTCTCGGGAGTTATCAGTTATTCTGCTACTCTGCAGCAATTGTGCTTACAGTACAAAAACAAGTGATAAACCTGTACAGTGAGGGTGAGAGGAGAAGTGACGACATTTATCTCTTTACTCAGCGGAGGGCTAAAGGAAAAATGCTGAATAATTCCCACTACCAGCTGTGGGTGAGTAATATGAGGTTGCGTCTGGCACATAGGCAGCCGATATGTCAAGCGTTGCTCCTACTGAACCTGCATCAATCTTTGTTCATAACTGCAATAAAATCTTATCACTATTGACATCTGTGTGAGGGAATTTAGACATCTCATCCAGTCAAATATGTGACACAGGAAAAAGATTGAAAAGGAGAAAGTTGATAGTGTGCAGTAAAAATGCTTTGGAAAAAAGTTACAAGTCTGTAAGAGGATCGTTGCATAAGAGTTAAAGAAATTTAAAAGGCGATAGTGCACTCAACCTGCACTCTGTTCCTCCATCAGTCTCACATTTATACCAAACTAGCTTGCAGAAGCTCTCATCTTTACACTGACAGGAACACAGGTTCACCCCCATTTGAGGAGTGAACAGAAATGGAATCTAATCAAATATAAATGAAAAAACACTTTATTAATCCAAGAACTGAAATGAAAGACAATTAAGTACACTGAGCATTACAGTGGATATAAAAGATTAAACTCAAATCAGTATCGCTCATGTAAAGTGGCTACTTTCCTAAAAGAACATTGCCAGTAAAACTTACAAACATTATTCCGCTGTCTTCTTGTGGACTCTGACCTTGTTACAATTTTTATTTCCCTGAAACTCTACCACTAAGCCGGAGACCATTTCCAATAAAAAATCTGCTTTCACATCATGGTGGTGTATTTTCGCTCTCAATAGGCCTTTCCATTAAGAAGATTGGAGGGCGTCTTAGATGACACAGCATAATCACAGAGAGCTCAATAAATAAACATCATGCAAACTCAGTGTTATTTCATTGTATTCCATCTTGCTTTGCAAAACAACAAAGTCCCCTACATTCTGTTTTCAGTGAATGGAGAGCTGCAATACTCGGTGCAGATGCTAATTAGTGTTTCTAATTACCCCCTTATTCATTCTGCCAGACAACCAATTTGGATTTACTTATTTGTTGATTACCGCGACATTGGGATGTGATTAAACTGACCAGTTTTTAATGAATTCGTTTCACACCAAAACTGAGTGACAGAAAACAGGCCAATACTAATTTAGAAAAAACAATCTCTATGTCTCATGCAATTGTTCTCATTGGGTATTTGACATGTCACTCCCACCTTCTTTTTCATCATCTTTTAAATAGCAATAAGCCATGTTGGTGACATCACTGGATATACAGGCATTTTTGTTTTTATATGTTAAATAAACCATTTTGTTAAGTTTATGAAAATAAGATACTTTGTAGCTAGTCAGCCAAAAAAACACAAACTAATATTTTTCTAAACTATTATATTCATATTGTTGTGCATCAAACCGTCTGAATATGTGACTTTTAAAGCAAACAAAATGGGTATGAAATGCAGGGCACAAGTTCAAAACTTTGTCTGGTTAATAGGTCATTTCTGTCAAGTTTCATGCTGCCCACATGCCAAGTTAAGTATCTTTTCTAACGCAGAATCAAAACACTTTGAATTAAATAAACACAGCAAGCACTGCACTGCTTACTCCACAAAAGGGCAAGCACAATCTGACACAAAAAAAGATAAAAAATTGTTACAGGACGCTAAAAACAGAAACAGAATTATTACAATTCTGAACGCTACCACAGCCTAGGAACAGTTTTACAGTAACAGTGCTACTTACATTCACAATCAAAAGCCTGATTATAATAAAAACACATGGTTTCCCTCTATGTTTATTAGACAGATGTGTCCAACAGCTGAATGCCTCTAGGACAGCTCACAGTGCCAACCTACATATAAACACTGGTACCCTTATCCTTCCAGGAAAGAGCAAATACAGTCTATTATGAGAGGCTGAGAAGGAAACAGTAACTTGTTATTGTACCCTCTCTGCTACCATATGAAAGATGAACAAACACTCAGACCAACTGCCTTTTTTAGGGTTTTGAGTAACTTTATAAAGCATCATTCAGTAGCCAGCTATCCTTGTGTAACCCCAAACATCCCCTCCCTTCTAAACCAATGTAATCTAACACACCCTCCAAGCTACTGATGTCAGTTCTGTCAAACCATTTCTCTTACAAATTCAGTCCGCCCTTAACTCTCGTGTATAATTTATTACATGAGAATTTAATGGCCACACAGACTGAACAAATGCAAGTGAAATAAATGGTAAACCTACTTTCCACCCTAGGAGAGATGCCCTAATTCCCATTCTGCTCAGAAAGTCAGATATCCCTCCTGGCAATGATGCGTATCAATTTTTGAAAGTAGTTCACCAACTAAACAATTGTACCGTAAGCATCCAACGGCTCTAATGTTTGGACAGTAACACGTATAGCTCATGCAAACCGTTTGGTGAAAGCAGAAAGCAACCCGGTTAAAAGGCTTGCTTGCATTATTCATTTACTAAAAGGATTGCCAGCAGGTAAAAAGAGCTCACCTTACCTTTCACCTGAACCGCAGGAGACCCAGCATCAAGAAGCTTTTGTTGGAGCAGCCTGTCTCACCTGCGGACATAATAAAATCCGAATAAGGTTTCACTTTAACTCACACACTGCAAACAACCTCAGCGGCCCTCCTTCCCATGCTCCTCCTGGTCACACCACTCTGTTAAAGCCCCACCCCGTTCAACTGAAGTCCTAAGAGAACTGTCTGCATCTTCCAGTTTTTCACCTGCACAAACGCAAGACGCCGCTAGTAGCAAGTCAGCACATTTTAAGCTGCCATTTAAGCTCCAACAACCACAAAAACAGAAATAAAATCACCTTAATAAAGCGATTAAATGTTGTTTATTACAACAACAGAGACAGAGTACATAGGACATGCAGTTAATTCATGAATAATGACACAAGGTAGGATATGAACCCTGGAAATTGTACCTTTTATTTTTTTGTGGTTAGAAAATTTTCACCACCACTTCTGATTTTATCTTTGTTTTCCATTGAAATGCCTAGAAACCATTCTTGTGTTATGAAGAATGATTTTCATACAGCTGTGATGTGTGATAAGCTGTAATGTCTAAATTATGTCAACACTTTTTTCCTTCTTTTATCAAGTTTTCTAAGTTCAAATTACTCCAGAATTAACATACATACACATATGCAGAGCAGAGTTTGTCTTTATCCCGAGGAAAGTGGTGTTTTTATGGTAAGCACAAGAGACCAACCATACTAAAAGAAAAACTACCAGTAAAACAAGCTCTGAGTTCATGAGGGACAGTTTGTTATGAACTGTTTGCTACACCAAAAAACTGCAGAGCATACTATTTTTTTGCCAAATTGCCCAGCCCTGAAAGGACTGAAATAACTTCACAAAAAAAACTAAATAACAAATTCCTACTTGGATTTCTGCAGATAACACCTTGGCTAATAATTCACTGGAAAACCAACAAGTGAAAACTGGGCTGGGCCGCACTGGCAGAATCTGTGCCTTGCATCCTCTTGCAAAGAAAAGGAGGAAGCATTAATACTTGAGCATGTTTAACCTAAATAAGTAGTGAACTGAAAGCAAATCAGAAAGCTGGCACCGTTTAGAGGACAAAGACGTGCAGCATACTGTGGAGGGAAGGGTGTGCACTAGAGACGAGACCAAACGCACAGCAAACAGACATGAACAGAAATATGTGGAGATGGGAGGAAGAGTTACTTCAGAGGAAAACAGTAATCTCAAGACCATGACCAATTTTGTTTCCTTTCTTAGTTTCAAACACAAGAGACACGTGAAATATATATATATACTGCATATGCATATATATAAAAAACAGTAACAGTGCTTGTATGGAGTGAAAACTAGAAGTGGGGTAAGACACTGGCCCAGAATGTGGCAGCCTTTGGGTAAAGGGATGCCAGAACAACACCATCACTACTTCTAGCTGTGCCACATTCTTCATTTACACCAGATGTTTAAGTATCTGCTCACTTCCTAATAAACCTTTAGCCACACATTAACAACCATGTGTTTACGTATTTTGTACGTTCTACTCAGCTTATCAGAATAACTGGGTCAAATATAATTCAGCGAGGAACAGTTAGCCACATTGGCCCTCCGAACTGAAAACCATATGGATTGCTAAAACGCAGTGCCCCATGCATATTGTATAACCAGCACTCTGCATGCTTCTCTCCATGCATACAACTAAGTAACATTTGCATAAGAGCACTGTCAGCTTGCCAACTCTCACACCACAGAGCCAAGGCGGACTCAAAAGAGGGGGTCCAAGTCACATCCTGCCCAGTGATTTATCGCCGGTTTTCTGGCACAATTAAATGAAATAATAGGAATGGTGTGAAAAATAACTGTAAGCTCCACTGCGTGAGAATTAATGGTAACAAACTGAGGCAAACCCACAAAACACTAATGAATACCTGTCATTTCAACTGAGAGGATTTTGTGAATCCGAATATCTCGCACACAAAATGAGTTTTGTCGTGCATCCTGGAACATTAACACTCCCCAATTTGCAAGCTTGTTTTATTTCAATCTTTTTCATCATCTGCCACTAATGCACTTCTCATACAAACATTAATCTGTCAGTGTTGCAGCATTTCTTTTGGGAAGTTTATTCTTCTCTAACCATCAAGCACCATATTACTTTACATTTTCCTGAAAGTTCAATGACTGCTGTGAGTCTTCCTGTTAGTCAGATGCTTCTTCTGGTGCGAATTTCAGATTCATCATTCTTAGACTGCAGCTGGTGGCAATAGTCCTTCTTCTGCCCTGGAGGAGACCTACTGTGAGCAGCATGAGAAAGCGGACCAAAGTCCCCAGCTGCAGTCCAAGATTAAAGTTGTTAAAATCATCTGAGAGAGGAGAACTCTGTAGGAAAAGCAGCTGAATATTCAGACAATGCTTTAAACATGCTCTGTTTCATTATCCATTATTTCACCACTTCTTTTGGGTGATCATCTCACAGGAAGTACGGATGACGAGAGATCATAGAAGTCTTATTGTTTTAATTCCTACCTTGGAGTAATTTAACAAATTTTCTGTAAATGGGGGATTGGGCTGGACAGTGTCTAAGTGTAAATGGTAATGTATGCCTTGCTGGGATTCTATACAGTCCTTTACAACCTACATGCATTGGGTTAGCATTCCCCAGTACGGTACACTAGAAAGGTGTGGTAAAGAGAAAATCTGGGCCGTCTTTGTCCACCATTTCATTCTAGGCGGATGCATACCTGGACCACTCCATCCACAGGGCTACAAATATGTAGCTAATGTGAGACATGCCTTAATAGAACATCAGCATGCCTGCTTCAAGGCAGCATATACAGCTCAAACCTAAATTACAAGGGGGCATATTCACTTTTCATGTCCCTATCTAACAAAATGGTTTGTAACAGCTGTGCTTGTTATAATGCTGTGGACATTACTGGCATGACTGGAAGAAGATACTAATCCATACCTTTATGTAGCTCAAATGTTGAAGGATCTACTTAGTAGTGCAGCAGAAGACCAAGAAATTCTTTGATATTTAAATTTTCATTTGCTGCTCCCATACCAGCACTTGGTCACAGTATAAAAAGCAATTTCATCTCTGTGCCTTCAGCATAAATTTCAGTCTGAAATGTGTTAAAGTACCAAAGAGTGACATAGTGGGAGATGCAATAAGCAGTGAGATACAATTTGGGAGGAAGAGCTCAGATTTGCAAGCAGCAAGTGGTTTAAAGACCATTTATTTCTTCTTAACTTAATTGAAATGACAACACTTGGTTTCTTATGGAAGCAATTGTAATCCACAAATTTCATACTGTCCATCACTATAATCTGGTAAAATTCATTCATAACCACCCACACACAAACACACAGCGAGTGTTAGATAGCCCAAGTTTGATTTTGGATGGGTATCACTTTAAAGATTTAAGTCAGCTGATAATTCTGTGTCATGGAAACCACCCCACTTCTGAAACCCAAGGTCCTCCTGAAAGGTTAAAGCAATGCTTACTTCCTTGAAGCTGCTTGGCTTGGACAGCTACAGCTGGGAGTCACAAGTTTCCGTTGAGTGTAACACAACTGTGTCACTTCCCCCCCCCCACCTAAATACTTTCTTAGGTCAACACAGAGTGTGCAGTCTCCTAAACAAAAACTGGACACAATAAAACCTCCTAATGCATCAATGATGTAATGTTACATGAAATTTTTAAAAAGTATTAACTGATTTGCATGCAGCCAGATGCCAAAAACCAGAGCTAAGCTGACTGAACAGAGCATCACAATGACCCTCAAAAGAGGGCTTTATTAGGCTGATGACGTAATTAAGCTTTATGGTAACACTTCTTTCATAATAAAACACCACGTAGAAAGTATGTCACAAACCTACAACACTCCAGCCGTCAACTCAACATAGAAGCTGAAACTTATCCCTTAAAACTGCAGATTATCAGCATTTCAACATGGAGAAAGCAGAGAGATGATATTTTTCAGGACTGAGCAAAATGTTTGTGTCAATCCTCCCACCTAAAAACTGATCTTATGTTTGTGTTGTAGGTTTTAAGTAAACCCAGAGATGTCATCACAAAAAAGCAACATTTTACAGGCAGCAAAAATGATTTAAGTGAAGATTTATGATGTACGATAGGTGATTATTGACTGTAGAGATGTTATCTATCGTATAAACACTCGTGGCAGGATTGAAAAAAGCTGGAGATGTGCTCTAGAAACCAGGTGGCCTGCTACCAAGAAAATCTAGCCCAAGTCCAGAGGTCAGGAGGTTGTCTGTGTGCCAAATGTGTTTGGTGGAAATAGCAATAGATGGGACTGATGCATCTTTGTGGTTCCTCAGTGTCATAAAAAAGCACACGTGAGGCTGAGGTTGATCTGCCATGGATGTGTCTCTGAGCCAGGACAGAGGTAGAACAGGCTATGCATGTAAGGGCCGGGCAGCATCATGGAATTCTCTTATAACCAATGACGCCATTGTCATTCCTGTGATTCTACGACTTCGGTTTGATATGTGCAAGCACACAGTGACATGGGGAAGAGTCTCCTCTGTTTAGCTAGTGTGAATTATCAAAGCGGAATAGGAACAAGTTGATCAGGACATTTTTTTTTGTGTCAAAAATACGCAGCTGATATGGGAAATGGCTTA
Organism: Craterocephalus amniculus; assembly: GCA_036024015.1. Lineage (NCBI taxonomy): Eukaryota > Metazoa > Chordata > Actinopteri > Atheriniformes > Atherinidae > Craterocephalus > Craterocephalus amniculus. Next base: position 964 of record JAVQJG010251109.1, on the reverse strand, counting down.
AAAGATCCCCTGGTTGCACCACTTCTGTTTTCTCACTCTCACCAATCATATTGTGGTTCCAGTGTGTGTATTGAAAGCAGTGTGGTGATACTGCAAACAGCACTGGTGTGATTGCACCCAAAGTCATGGGGGGCCAATCAAACAGAACATAAAAAACAGCCACAACAAAAAACATGGAATCATCAATCTCAGGCACTTCAAAATTTACAACATTTTTAAAAACAAATTTTAATTTAATCAATTTATAATTGGTTAAAATTACAATAATATAATTACAATGGATTTTCTTTATTTAAAAGAAGGGGAATACTTCTGCAACAAAAGGACCTGTTGGATTCATACAGTGCACCTCACTGCGGCAGTTACTGAATAAAAATCTGCAGGAGACAGGAATCTTGGCACGATAGAGGCGGCTAAAAGTGCTTTTGCTCTCTGGGGGCAGAGAGATAGATTCAGAAAGCAGCAGTATTAGCCTAGATTCCCCCACTAGATGTTGGGGAAAGCATTTCCCAGGGGAACTGGAAAGGTGCCGAGCAACTTCTAAACTCAGGAGTGGGACACCTCCGTTGTACAGACTAGATTAACCATACCTTTAAAAAAATACTACAAAGTATTTTAGTGCTCTATATCCACTAGTACAGCCATACATGTGCTTGCATTCTGTTTGTGGGTATTAGTGAAAAGACTGGAAATAAGTAGTAAGTGAGAGGAGGGATGACATGCAAAAAAATAAATGAATCCACTGCAACACAAATAGTGATTTAAAATCTCAGACAACCTAGACTGCCTAAAAGGAACTATACCTGATATTATTTTAATCTTTCTAAGAAAAATGGTTTTCTACATGGTATAGTATGTGGTAAAAGGGGTAATTTCATTACAATTAATGACTCACTGATTGCGCATATGTACGAGTTCAGGGCATTTTAGTTTACGAAAGCGGCTAGTTTTTTTTAGCATTGGC
>JAVQJG010251052.1:0-10159 GCA_036024015.1 Craterocephalus amniculus | reverse complement strand
AGAAAAATCTGGCATCAACATTGTCAGGAGACAAAGATCTGGACCACTTGAAGTACCTAATTGGAAAACCAAAATATTGTGCTGGCATTTCGTAGAGGAAGGCTTACATTTACAATAATATTTTACATTTTTTATTTGCAAAACCAAAAATATCTTTAAAACGGGAACCTTACAGAGCAGAGATGCAGAAGGGATTTTGCTTGGACATCTCCCCATCTCATGTACTTGTTGAATAAAACATCTGTCTCGTGCACAAGGTAACGACAGTGAGAGGGCTTGTGTTTGCAGAGATGAAAGTCCCTATCCTCTACAATACCTGGGAGAGTTTAGCCTAGATGCATTTTACACCGGCCCAAAAACCTGCGTTGACAAGTTATCTGTGACCTGTGGTGAAAGCGGGAGTGGCTGCGGTGAAAATCAATCTTCGCCTCTCCTCTCGCCTTGAATACCAGCAGAGCAAACAAACAGGCCTAAACAATACGATATATACCACATATCAATTACACTAAATGCCTCAGTATCTATACTTCACTGTCCCAGGCACACACCGGTTACAAGGCACACACGCTGCTGTAAGACGATAATGGTGCTGCATTGTTCCTCGCCATCTGGAGGACTGATAAGACCTGCCTGTGCATAGTTGATAATGAGAACAGGCACAGGAAAAACTGAGTGTTAAACATTTCCTTGGCCCATGAAAAAGGTTCCATTAAGTCCACTGACCCCAATTGAATATTAATGAGCTAATTAACGGATTTATTGTTATGCGCAATTTCTGGAGGGGCAATTTTTTTCAAGTGCTATTATTTTTCTAATTATTTTCTGTACTTTTTATAATTGAATCTTTGTAGCTGCCAGCATCCTGTTTGTGCCTTGGCAACAAGAAAAGGCATTTGGCATCTGTTTTCCCTTCTTTTAGCTTGCTGTTGCCACAACAGAAACCTAACAATGTCCTTTTTTGACACCACTGTGCTCATCATGAGGACTACACCCTATACCTCCATCAGTACACAGCACAACTACCAGACATTACTATTTATTTGTAAGGGCTTTGCTTCTATGTTTTAGAAATATACAAGGTATGATGTTCAGGTGTTGGAACAAAAAGTACAATTACGTGGTTTACTGCAGGCTACATTGCATGGAGGACTTAACAAAGGTTTAAATAGCCAGTGACAGCTGGGTTTGATAGATAGCATAATCAGCTGATGTAGAGGATGAACACAGAGAGCCCTCTGTGGACAACTGGAAAGTACAGCCAGTTACTGAGGGAGAATCTAACCTTTTGGGGGGGGTTGGATCATTTATACACAGACTATGGATTCAGAATCTACCAGAAGTAAAATTTTAAATCCTAACATTTCCAAACAAAATATTTGGGAAAATAAAAAATGAGATCCTTGGATTCCAGTCACCTTTATCCATATATTGTTTGGTCATGTCCCTCTTGTTCAATTTATAACAGAAGGCTGGAATTGAGGAGTTAGAAATCTACCTTCAGTTAAGCGGCAATTTGTATGGTTTAGATTGTTCAGATAGCCTGCTGGAGCCTACAAATAAGAGCAATCCTCAAGCTGAAATAGCACTTTGAAGGCAATAAGAAGCAGTAGTGGTCTTTCTAATAACCTTTTTCGATAACAGTAATGTAATTATTATTACATTTGCAGACTGCATGTTTACCTAATTCTGTTTATGGCTTAAACTCAATTCTTGCTTAATAAAACCATCAATATCTTTTGGTTACTTCACCAATATAACTTGGAGTAATGAACTCATTCTGTTGTCGCATGGAAATTTTGTCTCATTACAATAATTTTGCCTGATCCACTCGGCAGCCAATATTAAGAGTAAGGCCCTACAGTCACAGACAGGGTTATTATGCTATACATCACAAAGTGCATTAGGCTCATAAAACCTGTCAACAATAGGGCTGCAAAGTTTGTGTTCAGCCCAGCGGGTTAATATATTTCCTCCAAAGACTGACTAGAAGTGTCCAACCTATATTGTTGCTTCACTTAAAGCAATTTTCTGCTACTTAAGAATTCTGGATTCAATATGCATCTCCCTTTCCATCCCATTACTTACCCATAAATGTTTCCCATTAGATATACTTTTTAGTCTGGCATAATTTCTCCACAGAATATAGCAAGACTGGTCAATATTTGACCCATTTGCGCAGTAAACCTATATTCAACCTATATTCAATTTTCACTGGGCAAATTGAAAGACCTCATGATAGAAAATGAGTGAAATTACATCAAATTCAGACTCAGTTAGGCTTTTTCTTATAAATCAAACATTATGGCTCATTAGTCTAAGGAATGTTCCAAGGAAAGCCTTTGTGTTTTACCCCGGATGCATGCGACAGTCTGATTAGCCTGATGCCCCCTACTAGCATAAGCCTGCTGATTGGCAAGTCATCTCATTTGGGATTCTCAGCCCCTTCCAATGAAGAAAAGAAAAATACATTCAGGAACAACAATGTCTGAGCTAGAAAATCACACATCATGACAGGCTGAACGTCTATATCTTGCAGTGCTGGGTGAAAAGATTTAAAGTAAACTTACGTTTTCTGTTTAAAGGGGACATGTTATTGAAATATCACTTTTTTATGTGCTTGAAAGTATCTAATTAGGTGTCTGAAGGTACTGCCAACTAATAAATTCAGAAATAATCAGAACCTTGTTACTTTGTTTGGGGCAGCTTAGGTCTCAAAATATGTCATGTGGTGAACCATTTATATTTTGTGGGAAAAAGTGTGTCAACTCTCAGCTCAGTATTGTTGTACAGCCTCTTTATCTCCTGTTTACTTCAACTTCAAATCATGCTGCATTTTCTGTACTCTGGATTTGAGAAATTGTGGCTGGCAGCTGTTCGTTACATTAAACAGCAATTTGACAGAAACGTGGTTTAGAAAACTCTTTTGTATGACTCATTATCAGTTTGATGTCATTGCATTTTTTAAAGAACACATCAATTAAAATACAATATTAACAAAGTGCATGTGCTAGAAACTTTTTTCTCCCAGTAAAGAACATAAATGATAATAAAGAAATGGTGTGAGTCATAGCCATGTAGCTATCCATCTTTCAGCACCACAGACAAAAGACATGATCACAGATTCATCTTGACTGATTGTCAAGTTCTTTTTTCTTTTTTCTTAAACAAATGAATCAGATTTCTCAAACAGTGTTCCCAGTGTGATATCATGGTCATTATACTGTAGGTGTTTTAAACTACAAGAATTGGCACAATTATATACATTTATTATTTGTTATCATTTCTAGTTTGACAGTTAGGTAATGGTACCAGACAGTTCTTCTATGCTGACAGAGTGCTGTAGAAAGGTGGAGATGCTTCTGGTTTTGTAATATTTCCCCAAACCCGACATACATTTTGTAATATGCATTTAAGTTTTGATATCTACCCCTCAAACATTTTGGGCATCAATGTTGAAAAGATATTGTGGGACTTAAATAACCCCAAGAACATAAACTTCCACAACTTACTAATAGCAATTCATTACCATTTTAACTACATCATTTTTAGTTGCAAAAGCCGTCCCTCATTAGATTTTTGAGGTTGTATTGGCAATATGCATTCCATTTAGCAACAATTGACATCCCTTGATGGAAGCCACGATTGCCTGCATGGCTGGCAAGTGAGTTTTACACACACTTATAAAGAACCAAAGTGGGGACAAAGATCAAACAAGAGAGCATGGTAATTGTTTTGCAAACTGCATGTCAGCATGAATGTGCGGTGCTGAAAGAGCCTCCTTTGCACAGCACTTTAAGGCATCAAATGCAGTTCTGAAAGAGCTCAATGTTTTTTTATGAAAAAGGCAATCTTTTGTAACAATCAATTACGATACATTTCCCCCTTTGTCTAGGCACTAATAGCTCCTGTCTGTGCACATTGTGGGGCATGTCCTGTAAATATACAGTGTTTTCCTTTTAAATGTCTTATGATATGCATGGCGAACACAGAAACACACTATGACAGAGGGATTGAGCATTAAAGCTGAAGAAGCAATTCGGCTGAGCTTGTAAGTCAAAGAATTGAGAATGGAGCAGTTTGTGGCTTTCCTCCCATTAGCCAGACTGAATTACTGTGTTTTACTTTTAAGGGCCATCTGTTCTGGTTTAATTCATATTTCTAAATCTGTCATGTTGTGTGTGTGTTTGTGCATGTGTGCGAGCGCTTCTTTGATGGGTGGTGAAATTGTTTGCAGAAAAAGTGATGTGTAAAGACTGTTGTGACATTTCTAACTTGTATGAAATGCTTTTACAATTTGCTGAGTTTTCTAGATATAGCACCACCATGCATGCCTACTACAGTATTAGCTGCATGGTAACTGACAACTCTGTGTCATCAACAAATTATCTTTCTGACTTATGTTTCTTGTAGGAAAGCTGTCACATTTACAATGCAGCACAAAACACAAGAAGGTTTGTCCTATTTTGCTCTCAGATACATGATATTTAAAAGGAAAGAAAAACACAGCAGTATGGTAATGCAGATAAAGAGAGGGAGTGATGTTTGCTCAAAGGCTGCAGTGAAATAAGCTTCATATTAATTAACAATGTGACCAGGTAAATTAAATGCCACAAAATATTAGAATAAGCAGATAGATCAGACTTAATTTCTTACAATCTTTAAAACTAGTTCTTTTTAGAGAACTTGCTCTCCCAACCTGTGCAAAGCTGGTGTGGATTATGAATGCACAATGAGCGAAAAATTACAGAAATATGATAGAACTGAGAGCTAAATGTTTACAAAATGTATTCCTATGTTTTTCCTGCTTCCGTTTCCTCACAATGGGCAGAGCATTAAAATACTCCAGTGGTGATTCTACAGCAAAAGTCCTCACCAGCCTCTGTTGGCTGTCTTGTTCTCACACTGTTTTTTAATCCTTGCACCGGGTCAAGACATTTAGGAGAAGAAAGCCCAACAAGGTGTAGAATGTCCTTTAAGCAGCACTTCTGAACATGAGTAGATATTCATACTTTGGTGCCCTGTAACCAGAGATGTAGTGGCCATCTGACAAAGCATTTTCCGTTCATTTTACTGGGAATTTACCATAAAGACTTAACTGAAAGCATTTGCTATTTTGGTGTGAAGTTAAAAAAGCAATAATAGTGGATGATGAAAAGTGAACGCACTGAGGAAAACCTCATGAAGGTCAGGACTGAAACCCGAAGGCTTGAAGGTTGGATCCCCTACCTCAGCCTACCTCTTAATAAGTGTTGCAACCATTGATGTCTTCATGTTGCAAAATGGAACATGTAGAAATGGTATCAGTAGCATGGCATAGTGCTGCCCTAAGGTGTGGTGTGTAGCACCTCATCCTCAAGCAAGAAGGTTGCTGGTTTGAGCCTTGGAGAGAGGTTCAAACAGTGGCCTGTGGATTTTGCATGCTCTTGCTGTGTATGCCTTGGTTCTGTTCGGGTATTTCGGCTTACTCCCACTGTCCAAAGACATGCATGTAAGGTTAATTGGGCACTCTAAATTCTCCCAAGGAGTGAGTGTGAATTGTGGTTTCTCTCTATGTTGACCCTGCGATAGACTGGCGACCTGTACAGGTTTACCCTGCCTTACTTGCTACTAGGCTCCAGCCTCCCTGAATTGGACTAAGCGGTATCGAAAATGAATGAATGTATTTGCATTGTCACATGAGAGGGCTTTGATATTTATCTTGGAATCAAGCTCTTGTTTACCCCAACTGTTCGACAAATTAACCTCAAATATGTGTAGGGGCTTTTGTGAAATAGAAGTTTGTGAGTCTCCTGCTTATGTTTCGTATCAGCAGTGACTGTCATAAATTCCTTTAGTTATTAATAGTAAAAAGCAACAGGATTTACACCGTTAGATCAAATGTTTTCAGATACAAAAACACTCTTTAATTCTGCTCTATACTTCAAATGTTCCTCATTATATGGTAGAGATACATATACATTTAATCCAACACATAAGAGAGCTTGTTAATTGTATTAGTGCTCTCAGGCATTTTCTGTCATGTCATGTACTTTTCTCCTTTTGGCTGAGATGCTGACATGAATTTAGGCCTAGAAGAGCCTGTAAAATGTTCGTGATCCACCATGCTGTTGCAGAGATGGAGGTGCATGGCTTTAGGGGAGAAACCATTTCCCTGGCAGCAGAAAGACTCTCCAGAATAACCTCTTCACAGCCCAGCAGACCTTGCACTGTCACTGAGTCCCACGATTGAATTGAATGGTCCAGAGATTACTCAATTATTTCTATATAGCAGCCTTCCATGGCAGACTAAAGGCCTATTATTGGAGGGACTGAGACCATAGGAACTTATTACATGTGTGACCTTTTAAAGCCTTTCACCGTGATGGATCTCAGGTGAGAATTTACTGGAATCAATTTTTATCTGAAAGCTTGATGCTTGCTCACCAGCACAACCCTGTGTGAAACATTCACTTTATAAAAAAGTGGGAAACCAAGAGACAGGCCCTTGACTACTGGAAATGGGCAACATTTTAAAGAACCCCAAGTGCCTCTGTGTCCTTTCCTCCTAAGTTAAAGAGACACTGAAAAAGAGGGCTGGTGGAAGTGCCGGAGTATTATGCTTAATCAAGGTAGAAACACAAAGACAGAGCCGGTTCCCCAAAGGTTCACATCAAAAGGAGCATCCCACTTTGTGAGCTATTTAATCAGTTAAAACACAGATGGCAGGCTGCCGAATTAATTAATCATATATGAGGCATCCTGTACTTGCTAGCAGAAAGTATGTCAGTGCTACAGAGATCTCGTTTGGATTTCATTGTAACTGTGTGCCACCACAACAATCACAAAATGTGAATAACTTTGGAACTTATTTTGAACTTGATGTATAGAATTTAAAGCACTGTCCACACTGCAGCATTGATGAACTTCACATGGGGATACTCGTTCCACCACTTGAGCTACCCAGTGCTACAGGGCTAACTGTAGCTATTCAGCATCTATTGCCATGAAACCGTTACTGCCTGCAATGGTGCACATGCTGGCTAATCATACCAAGTACATGCTTGTGTTTTTAAAAATTATGTTTCTCACCGTAATACTTTAAAATTATTATGGGTTTAAGCATAAATAGTACATTTTAGGACTTAGAAAATTCCTAGAAACCTCTTTAAATTTGGGACAAAGCTTAAATCAGTACTTAAAGGAATACTCCGCCCTCAGAATGATGTTCCTTCATTTTCTACTCACCCTCATGCTGATTAACACTCTGGAACACTTTCTTGATATTCATCATGTACTGTAGCCGGAGATATGGGGAGGTTTTTGTTTAGCCCCAGTTTGGTTAAAATGATGTTGAACGTCGTCCGAGAAAAAAGGTCCATAAAAGTCCACAAAAATGTGTCAATATTCTTCCATACTGCTCATCCAATGTAATCCAAGAGTCCTGATGGGGTTACATGCATAATTTACTCAAAACATCACTATTTAGTATATTTTTTGAGAGTGATGCACACGTGCAAGTGCAGCGGCGTGATGCGGGATGCATCGGTGGCCGCCACACACACACATGCATCCAGGAAGTACAAAATGGTAACGGTTTGGGCTCTAAAAATATACTAAATGATGTAGTTTTGAGTAAATTATAGACGCTACCCACTCAGGACACTTGGATTACATTGGACGAGCAGTATGGAAGAATATTGACACGTTTTTGTGGACTTTTATGGAACCTTTTTCTCGGAGGACGTTCAACATCATTGTAACCAAACTGACGCAAAACGAAAACCTCCCCATATCTCCGTCTACATGATTAAGCGATAAAAAAGTGTTCCAGAGTGTTAATCAGCATGAGGGTGAGAAGAAAATGAAGGCACATTATTCTGAGGGTGTAAGGCAAGGCAAGGCAAGTTTATTTGTATAGCACATTTCATGTACATGACAATTCAAGGTGCTTAACAATCAAACATTGGAAACATTACAGCAAGAAAGCAATAGAAAGAATTAAAAACAAAAATAAAATCACAAAAGGAGAAAATTAAAGAAAGAAAGAAACCCTCAGAAAAAAAAAATCCACTATTCCTTTAAGAGCCATGATTGTTATACCAACAAACTTTGCATCAACAAATATAAGTTAAAACTCTAGTTAAAGAATAAAATATAAAACCAAGCTAGTCTTTTGCTATTCTGAAGAGCCCATCTCATGTGTTTCCATGTTTTCTGGCTAATCTACACAGTGGAAACAATTTATTAGCAGCTTAAACAATACCAAAAGCCATAAAAAAGAAAAAAAGAAGATGCCATAATTCCAGGATCATTCCATATTTAGTCAAATCCACCAAGCAATGCTGTGCAATAAAAGATTTACAACAACCACTGACACAATTTTAAAAGGGACCATTTTTGTGCCACAAAGAGCATGACACTTTTTGTTTAGGACTGAAGCTAAAAGTTGACACTATTAAAACACTAAGAAGCATGAGTCTAACCCTCAAGCTTTTAGTCAGAGGTTCAGTCTTAAACTATTTCAGATTTCTCTGTTCCAATATAATTATATAAGTGTATTAATGGACTACAATGGAAAACTAGGTCAAAGGTGCTGAAAGTACTTTGTGTTGATAGATTTGTTCACATGTGCATCACATATACCAACCAGATTTGCACTTCACATATTGTGTATAAAGAAAAGCAATTAGTAACAAAGCCTATGGCAACAATGGAGGAGTGAGTGAGCAACATTACTTTGCTGCGTTTTTGCAGGGGATATTTTCTGCATCCGTTGGCATTTTACCACTCTTCTCTCATCTAACCCTATACAGTAAGCATACAGAAAAATATAGGAGCTGGCTGAAAGACAACCTACATTCTACTCTATTATTTATTGTTGGGGTTTGTGGTACTGCTTAATTCTGGATCTGATTCTGACTTTGAACATATCAGGCTGAATTTGAGTTGTTAAAAAATCAGACTCAGAATGAGAATCAGAGTTCTTTGATTTATGGTAGATTTTGAGAGAAGGGGACTGGACATTAGGTATTTGCAACTGATATGTTGGTAGAATTTGGACTATAACTTATTTTGTCATATCTTGTAGCATGAACTCACAAGCTTAAAGGGCTCATGTGTTGCACATCAATACGTTAATAGCTTCATTTTAACATGCCTTAATGTTCCCATAAACCATATTAGCTTTTTTTTATTTAATGCATTTGTGATGCAGTTCTCATCCCATTTGAAAGGTTTTGTTTTTACTCATGTTTCTTTAAGGTCCCCCTTCTGAAGGACCCAGTCTGCTCTGATTGGTCAGCTGGCTTGTTAAGCAAGGTGATACATGTATGTAAGACAACTGCTCATTATTTTCTTTGAAGGAATCCCAAAGTAAGCATGAGGAGGTCATAATGCAAATGCATTTCATGGTAGTGTCGTCAGGTCCAGGAGGAATAGTGGTAACTGGAGGCTATGGGCTTTGTAAAACTTCAGTCATTTTACACACACAAAGCAGCACAACACACTAAGGGTGGAGGGGGGGCTGGAAAATCATAATATGCCTTCTACAGATAACATAGAAATGAAAAGGAAAGGATTGTAAGTGTTGACAATAAAGACTTTTGGGGTGGGGGTGGGGGGCGGTGGGGGGGGTTTGTTGTAATCAAAAATGTTGCATTTAGTAATGTGTACACAAATGACACATCCCAGCACAGTTTGTACACTTTCACAGCTTTTCTTTTTGACATTTTGTCCATTAAATACTTTTGTCCGATATCAATCATGTTGTGTCCTTATGAGCGAAGGGAGACAGCATCCAAACCAATAATAAAAATACTGTATCTTCTCCAGATCATCCATACTCAACAAGGTGGCGCACGCTAGCAATTCTCTATTAGAGAAGAAACCTGCACATGCAATAAAATCCAATTTTATATTTCATTCTGCGAACTACAATAAACACAAAACAAGCCCTAAATAAGCTTTTCAGAAAGCTGATTACCAAAGCAATTTATTGCCAAGTCCAGGACTGCGTTAAAGCAAAGCAGTGCTGGAAAGTGAAGGGGCCCAGTTTCCAAATCTTCCCTCCCTCAAGCTCTTTGCTAGCCATGTTATTAGCTGGGCTGTTTGGTGAGGAGCCAATCTGATCAACTTATTTCACTATACAATGCCACAGCTTCCATTGAAAGCAGGGGGGGGG
>JAVQJG010251026.1:0-14180 GCA_036024015.1 Craterocephalus amniculus | reverse complement strand
CCCCCCCCCCCCCCCCCCCCCCCCATCGAAAAAACACAAATACTTAATCCTCCCAAATCCAGACAGGAAATGCCCTCGTCAGTAGAGCAGAATGCTTTTGACAGACCCCCACTGCTGTCTCCTCCCCCTCTGCTGAATGATGCGTGTTCTCCTCTTCAAGTTACCATCTGGAAACAATTAGTCTGTGAACACACACACACACACACACACACACACACACACACAGCCAATGCAAACATGCCTATTGCAAGTCTAGTTTATCAGTAATAAGTCTGCTAGCGAGAGAGGGGGGTATCCGACAAGAGGTTTGCTTTCACTTTCAGAGGCGTGTGCATGCTTGTGTGCTAAGGACGGGGAAATATTTGTTTGGAGTCATGACTCATTAGATCCAAGAAACGCCTGGCTCTGTATCAGTGCTCCTCTTTAATGTAGTTTTCTGTCTTGCTTCTAATGGAGCGCACTCTGGAGAGTAAGTTCGATTTAAGGAAAGTACAGGGTTTATAATAGGAATCCTAAAGTTTCACTACCTCAACGTACTTTTTAGTCTGTATTAAATCCATAGAGACAGAGACGTAGCAAGCTTTTCAGGAGTGCAGGGGGTGTGGTTTTTGTGTTTTTATGCTTTTAGTGTTAAATGACCTTCATTTAGGGAAACGTCAGCATGTAATGTACTCCTATAAGTAACGCAACATATATTTATAGTCACACATATGCGTACGACCCAGTAACAATCTGCCAGGCAAGTGCATTGCCACATCTTGGTTATTTGTTATGACAAGAAGAATAAAATCTTAGATACTTTAAATGTGAAACTATTTAGACAGAGCAAGACTACCAAGAAATTTAAATACCTCATAAAAGAGATTTTTAAGAGACTTTTAAATACTTTTTACTTATTTACTTAATTTTCCCCACAACTGATTTTGCAACTTTTAATACTTTAAGACCTTGCAGACACCCTGAAGGCACAGACTGATCCTAGTCCTCGGATGACCCATGTGACCGTAATGACAGACATCATGACTCCTGTCTACAAACAACCGGGTGTAAAAAAGAGGCTGTGGAAAAGGAAGCACTGACACACAAGCAGTCTCCTAAGTTTCCCAATAAACGCGACTATTTCACCACTACCAATGCTGTAATAGGGATTACAGTAACTGGGAAAACATTAACTACACCGCTTGCTACTCTATAAAGAGTTATTTCCTGATGAACCATAAGCCAATGTTTCACTGGTATTTCTGCGCTTTAATAGCTTTAAAAAAAAATCATATGCTGCTGTAAAGGAAATGACAGTGTTAGAAGATATGAAGAAAATACAGAGAAACTGTGCCCCCTAGAGGCAAGAGCACAACTATAAGCATGATTAAAAATCTAATTTATTTAAAGAAAATTTCATCACATTAAGACTCCAGTTTACAAGTTTAAAAACCCAACACAAACCTGTCTTTGCTTTGAAACTTGATGTGTCGTTTCCCTTAAAAGATTTTCAAAAAAATTTGGTTAAATTCTTCATTTCAGCACTCAAAAAAACATAAAACAACGTATGATAAAACACAGTGAACAGTCGCGTCCTGTCAGTTTAACAAGCAGATGTCTTCAAAAGGTTTAAAAGTGAATGATTCACTTTGACACACACACACACACACACACACACAGGCTTCCTGAGGTTATTACCCCAATTGTCAGAGATTGGCCTACTGTAGAGGGGAAAAAACAAGAAAAAAAAAAACAACAAAAAAAGCCAAAACAATACGTCAGAACAGCGTTCAAATCTCAGCTTGAAAATTAACAAACATGGTGAAATGTTTCCCCTTCTATATACACACTTGCTGTTGATTTTTGCCAAACAGTAAAGCTGAACACTGACAGGAAACCCCAGGCATGAATTAAAAACCAACAGCAACCATAAGGCACCTCTGTCTACCCTCCCATACAGCAGCAACAACAGTGCAAACCAGTCAGTAAACAACTCAAAAACACAAAGTATACAATGTATTACATCATGAAAGGTGGTAGACAATCATCCTGCCTGTTTATTGCACATCATCTTTCTGCTGATGAATAGGTTAAAATAAAAGAATCAAGTCCTGATTAGTTTAAAAGGTAAAACCCAAAGTTGCAAGACCAAGTGAAACCAGCTCAGCTTTGATGATTTTGTCACATTTCAGCAACTGCAGATCAGAGATGCATCCACAACCCTTTCGCTTTTCCATCTCACAAAGATGCTTTTCTCCTTTTGGAAGCATGCAAAGTTGTTTAAATCAAGCTGAAAATACATGTTTGACTCCTGAATTCCTTTTCTTCCACGTCTGTTTGACATTGGCTCTGTACACCAAAGCATATAAAAGGAAATAAAGGCAGCAAGTTTTTTGTTTTTTTTTTGAGAGCAGCAGCATCAATGGCTGCATCTTTTTAGACTGACTGTGCCGGTGTTGAGAAGGTGTACGAGGTCTACTCTGAATTCAGACATGGCCTTATTTGAAAACAGACATTCTGAGTACTTTAAGAAAATACTGACCGGAGGTTTACCCTCACAGCTGATTGTGAGGAAAGTAAAACACTGCACTTTGTAAAAGTTTCAGAAATACCTGGCATCTCCTATGAGAGCCGGTGTTTGGCAGAGCAGAGCCAACGACATGAAAGCGTTGCTATCCCAGCACTGACACAATGCAGCCAGAACACAGCTGTTCTAATCGTTACATCCAGCTGATGGTGAAGTTCTGAATGAGGCTGAGACCCAGATCCGCTACGGTCAGCACCTGCACACGACAAAGAAAATTCACCATTAAAACTATTTTACATGGGGAAAAAAAGCAAGCATGTTTCAGGTTCACATGTTTTTGATGTAAACTTTCAGCTTATATTCTGGCATTTAGAAAATAAGGCATCCTGTATCACTGTTAAGAGGATAATACTCAGTTGAACATCCTCCAGATACGCTTCAGTCAAACACCCCTCAACACCTTCTTTAGAAGAGATAAATGCCCAGATTGCCCAAAACTTTCTTACTCTAAATGGATAACAAGACTAAAGTCATGTTGCTAAAGGCTCCAGACTTCCATGCTACCCAGAAAAATGATTTGAGTCTCTTGTAACAAAACTACTCATTTTCACATGTTTTTTTATTTTGGCAGACATAAATCAGATTCCCCCCCTAATTCTCCTGAATTTTTTCCAAAGTCAGGTCTTTTATTTCTTTCCCAGATTTGAGAAGGTTATTTATGTATTTATTTCTTCAGGACTTGACAACTGCAACTGTAACAGCCTCTACTCGGGTGTGAGTCAGTCCCGTCAGTCCAACCTGCAGGTTAATTGGCATGCGGGAACAAAAAAAACACATCAACACTGTTTTGGCTTCTTTGCACGCTGTGTGTTCACAAAGTGATTTTAAGATTGTTTTGTCTTAAAGGCTTTACAATAAGTTGCTAATTGCTGCAATTTCAAAGAGTGAATTCCTACTTTATTTAGGCAGAATAAGCCACCAAATAAATGTAATCAAAAGAACTTTGTTACAATCTCATTATTTAATTTGGCTCAGACTCTTGACGTCACAGTCAGGATGAAAAAATGCTATAAAATGGTTCTTCATTATCAAATTAAACCGACGAGAAGCCCCACACAATGTGACCTACTCCAGCTCACATTGTGCCAAACCAGACATCCTCTGTTCGCTACGCTGCAAATGGAACTTAACTTATAAATCCAAGAAGCTGCTTTGCTAAAAAAAAAATTATTTTCTCCACAGCACCTGAGTTATAGGTTTTAAAAAAGAACTGCAGCGGGCATTAATCAAAACGATGTTTTTTTTGTTATTTTTAAGACTACATGTAATCAAGTGACCACTTAACTTCCCGTCCATCATCACTCATGCTAAAATGGCATCCATCCTCACCTGGTTGGTTCTGTAGGTAAATGGTGCATCTTTGTAGTTCACTGTCACTTTGCTGGGCTTCTCCTTGACACCATAGAAGGTGACAGAGTCAACAGAGATGAAGGAGCCCTCTGTGTCGCTGTGAAGAACCTGGGAGGTCATTGTGTTCTAGAAAATAAGAAAATAAATGGAAGTCAAGCTGCACAGTGGATTTAATAAATACTGCTTCAAACGGAACACTGCGCTGCTTGTTTATTTAATAACTCTTCATGTCTAGAGGCTCAATTTTCCAATTTGTTGTTATTGCTTGCATAGTGCACATGATTAACCATCAGATCGTCTGTGTTTTAACTAAAACTTGCTTGTAGAATTTTTATTGCGGCCTCAGTTTTACTGTGAGCATAGAAATAGGGACCCTATAAACAGTTCTGTAAAAGGCAGCCGTGAGATCAGAGTAAGGGGAAGGGTAAAAAAAAACAAAAAAAACAATGATAACTCGGTAGGAATTAATAATACCCTAATAATCTGACAAAATGGACAAGAGTTAGGCAGAGACGCAGAGTAGGCTGAGCAGCAGCACCTGAGCAACGCTGAAGACGACATAGGTGTATCTATCGGTCTCATAGGTGTCGATGTTTTCGCCGTCATCCCAGAACAGATCTCCACTGGCTGAACCTTCGTCAGAAAGAGCCGAGACCAGATGGAGAGGCTGGCCGCTGCTCACCCACAGAGTCAGGTTGGGTACCTATTCAGACGGGAACGTGTTCTCGGAAATTCATCATAAAAACTGTCAAATCCTTTGTAAACTTTACTCTGAAGAAGCTTTAAATTAGACAGTACTTTGGGGGTTAAAAGGAGGAAAACAAAAAACACCATTTGATACAACTTTGTACCTGTGTTGGTATGACAGAGCCCTCACGCAAATGCAGGTTAATTTTATCTAGTGGTGCATGGAGTCGAAGCTCTTCCCCTTTGCTGTGCACCACGTCGCCCTGGAGGAAATAAAAGACATATACACAAGTTTCTTAAGTACCCTGTCCCAACCATTTAGTTTCTCTTTCCTCCAAAACAGTTTGCTTCTTTTGTTTAAAATCAATCTCACCGTGTAGTAGTCGTACCACAGACCCTCTGGGAAGTAACCATCCACATGGTCGACTCCTGGATCCAGGACTGGTGTCACTAATAAACTCTTCCCCCAAAGGAACTGTCTGTCGATTGCATAGGTTTTCACATCTTTTGGGAACCTAAAAGGTGGATGGAGCACGGAGGACATGCAGAGTTTATAACACACACAGCCAAAACGTTAAGACAAAAAAATCTTGTTTATGCAGAAAAGAAAGAACTTACTCAAACATAAGTGGCCGGGCAACAGTGTGTCCGTGCACATGTGCATGATGAAAGAGAGTGTAGAGGAAAGGGAAGAGGGAGTAGCGCAGCAGCAGAGCCTGTTTCATGGCGGTGCGGGCAAACGGGCTGAACGCCGTCGGGTCTTGCGGCTTAAAAAACATTTCAACAGCAGTTTAAAAACAAAATGAAGGGCAAACAGAATGTAAAATTTCAGTCTAACTCTGTCCTCTTTTCTTGTTTTTTAGAAATCTAAAATCATATGCCGTGGCATTTTGTGTCAGTGAACCACACTCACATTCATGTCAATGGCGTTGTGGTTTCGAGTGAAGGGATAGAAAGCTCCCAGCTGTGTCCAGCGGATACACAGCTCCTCTTCTGGCTCCTCACTGAAGCCACAGACATCTGCTCCCACCAGAGGGATTCCCAGAAGGTTAAAGGTCAAGATACCTGAGGAAAGGAACAGGTTCAAAACCTGAGATATTAAACAAGTGACGGATTGGTGTTTTGGATTTTGTAGCACCTGAAGGGAAAAGAAAAAAAGACACGTTATGTCCTTGTAAGGACGATTTATAGGACTTTTTACCTGCAATAGAAGTGTAGAGGTCCTTCCACTGGCTCCTGTTGTCTCCCAGCCAGTGACCGGAGTACAAGCCCTGACTGGGGAAGGTGGAGCGCGAGATCACAAAAGGTCTTTTTGCAAGGATCCGCTTCAGAGCGCTGCACAAGACAACAGAGAAGAAGAGAAAACAACAGGCTGAAGATGCAAGGAAGAAAAACAATGATATAGACAGTCTTTTGGGTTTTTTTCAGTTGTTGTTCTCTGCAGTGCGAGAATCTGTGTTTAAAGTCTCACCTTGCAGAGGCTTTAGCTTCCATGAGTCCATACAGACTGTGCAGGTTATAATGCAGGGACAGTTTCTGCTGTGCAGAGGCGCACACAGTTTTGGCTCTCAGTAAATCTCCCAGCACACCTAAAAAACAGACGACACATTTAGCCAATTATATGCATCATTTCTAGTTGTAGTTGTTTTTCATCTACTGTTGAGATAAACATTGTGAACCTGGAGTATAAGGTGGATTTTCAAGGTTATTTGACGGACAGCCATTGGTCGACCCATCCAAGAAGTTTGAGGGCTCATTCATGTCCTGGAACAAAATGAAACATCATCAGGGAAAGGATGTCACTCAATTCTTTAAAACTCTTCATCTCCTCTTCCCTTACTTACAATCCATAAGCCATTAAATGGCACCTTCTCATGGAACTTCTGAAGGTTTTCATACCACCATTCATGTGTCGCTTCATTAGAGAAGTCAGGATATGCGGTCAGGCCGGGCCAGACCTGGAGAAAAACGCTTTTAGTCCTGGATATAATTCTGTCATGCGCCTGTTACACACACTGGGATTGTAATCTGTCAAGGTCACATTTCACTTTGAACTCATGCAAGGGGAGGAAGAAAATCACAACCTTTTAAAATGCCTTTTAAAAAAAATTGTTTAAAAGACAAGTTTGCACTTTGTCTTCTCATTCCATAAAGGTCTACCCTGTGAAAGTTATTATTTCTTTAAGATAATCTGACTGGAGAAACATGACCAGCTAACTTATGGCTCACCTTCCCAATAAGTGGTTTTCCTTCAGCGTCTTTTATAAAAATTCCTCTCTTGAGTCCCTCATCAAAGGGCCAGTATGAACCCTCAGGCTGTGTACTGCTGATACCTGGGTCCTGCAGGTGGAGGGGGGGAAAAATATTAAAAGGTTAACAAGAGACACTAAACATGTGAATGTATGTACAGACTTGTACGTACCAGGATCATGACGTAGGTTTGGTTATGAGCATGAAGGTCCCTGACCAGGTCAGGCAGTGTGTCAAACTTTGTTGTATCATAAGTGAAATCCATGAAGCGATCCATGTAGTCAATGTCATTCCACTGCACATCCTACAACCAGAACAATCAGAGCCTCTTACAAACATATGCTGATAATCCAATAAGGTTCACAGAGTCTATACTTTCTATGGTTAACTTGGTTCTTGTGATTTCAGACACTTAGTCTGACTTAAAGTCTATCTGTAAGGATTACTGGTGTTGTAGTCCCTGTGACGGTTAGGCTTATGTCTGATGGCATAAGAAGTAAATCAACCAAACTTATGCTGAGTTCTTAAATGTTGCTTTCAGTCAGAAAACTAATAACTGTGTGATGTGAATGTCAGACAAAACAGTAATCATCTTTCCACTCGTCTGAAATCAAATCACTTATTAGAAGGAGAAAACAATCTGGCATGACAGAAAAAAAGGTTTGGTTTGAAGTTTTGAATTTCAACATGTACTGCAGAATAAATTCTAACATAAACCAAACAGCAAAAATTATATACATGAAAAAAATAAAAAAAAAAAACACACAAAATCCTGATATGCCAGGAAAAATTACCTGAGGTATTCCAGAATTTCTCAGGTTCTTGACAGCTTCCCAGGTAGAATTACTGGTGTTGTAGCCCCAGCGGCACAGATGGTATCCTAACGCCCAGTAGATGGGCATTGCTGGGTATCCTGTGACAAGATGTACAACACAAAGCAGCACATCATCTCAGGAAATAAATCAAACCCTGAGAAGTTTTTAAAAACTTTATACAGCTTCACATCAGATTATTTAACAGTTTACATAAGATATACAGCATTATCAGTTACAAAGTAGTGAAAAGCCCTTAAGGCCAATCCTACTGACCTATAACTTCCATATACTGTTCAATCACTGAACCAGGATCAGGACCAAGGAAAACATAAAAGTCAAGTATTCCACCAATAGTACGCCAGGTGAGAGCTGGAGCAGGCTGGAGGACCACATCTGACAAAACAGGGAGCAAACAAATTCAGCAGACAGACAGAAAACTATTAAGGCTGCCGAAGTCATTTAATGTCAACTCAGTGTTTTATAATTATCTAAACATGTCAAATAAATAGGGTATTATTTCTGCTAAAGAACCATAAATCACTGTCAGCGTAACTCGTGTGCGTGCACCTAATATGATATATACAGATCTGAGGTGACTGGATTAGGGATGCAAATGATCAAGCAATTCATTAATTGATAGTTGTTTCATCTTATCGGTCAATGATCAATTAACTGATAAGCAGAAATTTTTCAACAGGTTCCTTTCTATGAAAATGCTCTTTTTCTTATAAGACAAAATATGCAAATCATTTTCCTTACTGAAACATTTATTGTTAACAGCAGGGTGCAACGCATTCACAAATGGAACAATGGAAACAAAGATAATATTATTATCATTATTATTAATCTAATTTAATATATTTTATTATGTCTATGGTCAAAAGGAAAGCTTCTCTTGTGTTCCTGCATGTGCATCAAGGACTTCTGTCATCAAGCGGGCCCTCATGTGGGCTGGAAAGGAATTACGGCTCAAAATGATAACGGTACTTGCAGTTCATTTATTTTAATCAAGTAATTTCTTATCAACAATTAATTGATAATCGATTAATTGTTTGCATCCCTAGACAGGATGCTAGCTAGATGTTTACGTGCTTTAAAAGGCAGAAGCTAAATGTGAGACGAGAAATCCCTTTAAAGCAGTAATGTAGTAAGGACAAAATATAAACCTGTTCTAGAAGAAAGGGAACATCAGATTGCTTCTGCTGTGATCTGATCCAAAATAAAAATAACCAGAATAATAAGATCCAGTAAAATTTGAATATAAAATAAATAAATGAAAAATAGATAAGATATTGAGTAATTATGAACTATAATAAACCTGATATTCTAGGGGTGGCAGGGTTGATGGTGGGGAGTTGGGAGCCCCCAGTAATATAATGGTCAGGAAAAAAATGGTGTTAAGTATATTATCAGGTCCAAATAAAAAAGTTTGTTGGAAGTGAAAAATCACAATAATGTTAATTGCAGTAAATACTACTGCCATCTTTTATGCGTGATAATGTTGAATTCAACTTTTAAACATGGTTTTAGAGGAGGTTTCAAAACCTCAAGACATATAATTAGTATCAGGATAAAGCCAAAAGAAAACTCGGATAACAGTTACAGGCCGTACTGGCCAGTCTGAATTGGACCTAGCAGTCTGAGGTTTGCTCTTGCTGTAATCAGCATGTGATATGTGATCAAAAACAACACAGAAAAGGGGACTTAGACTCAGACTTCTCAAATTAATCACAAGACAGTTTAACTGGAACTTCTGCTTTTCAATCATTTCTCAACTCTCTCAGCCTGAACAGTTGTGAAATCTTGGAAATTGACCTGAGCACAATCTTCAGCTGCTGATGTTTACCAGTTCCACAAGTAAATCTGTCATTCAGCACGTAGCCACATTTAAACTGAAATATAAATATAGCAGATTGACCCATTGCATTGCTGTTCAGCAGGAAGAAGCCATGTGCATTTCCTCCATCCTCCATTGCCAGATAAAAAGGATGGGCTCCATACAGGTTGGTTTTTTCCTACATAAGACAAAAAGACACATAGTAACTACCATTCCTTTTGCATACATGCACAAGAACAAACAAATAATAAAAAAGTACCATGTCCAATCAAAGACCATAACGTGAGTGGCATTTATATGAGCCAATAAAGAAAGCTGAACTTTATATTAACTGCATAAACTGTCCCTTTGATTCAGCATGACTCACTTTATAGCTAGTAACACTCATCCAAATGGAAACTGCTATAAAGAAACTGTGCTTTCACAAACAATGGCAACAATTTGAAGTAAAATTTAGCAAAACATAAAAGGCAGGACCTCAACTCATCTCTCAAAAAAGAAAACCCATTTAAAATATACTAAGAATAACAAGTGCAATTACCATAGGAGGGACATCTCTGGCCCACATGGTAAGTGTGTCCCACTGCACATCGTGCAGGAAAGTGGAGCGGTGCTCCCCCAGGCCGAAAATGAAGGGAGTGGGCAGGGAGGTGGAGAACTGAAGGAACTGATCGGCATAGAAAAGAGGAGCCACGGTGGTGTTGAGACTAAATGAAAACAGAGAAGTCACAATAATTATACTGCACTGGCTCAGGACGCAATATAAGGATTTGTAGTCATAGCCTTCCACATCAGCCGAGCTTAGACTACTCTTCATCAGCCTTACAAGTGAATACTGTTAGTGATGCTATGGGAAGCAGAATTGCAGTCTGTTGTGTCATGTGAGGAAATTTATCTTTGTTAAACCTACTCTGATAAGACAATTTCTGAAATCTGAGGTTTGTTTGATCTAATCCAAAGTTTCTGATCTGAGTCAGACTCACATCAATGCTCCTGTCGATTTCCTCTTCACAATCAGGCCAAACGGCTGCTTCGACAGCTCTATGACGTACTCGGGGTTTTCGGCCTTCTTGGAGGCAGATGGGACTGTGATCGGTACCTCATACCGTGAACTCAAAGGGTCGGTGATCTATAATGAGGTTGTGGAAAATTTTAGACAAAATCATCAATATTAGTATACTTCTGATATTCAATAAACAGACATGTAATGTTTGCACACTTATTTTCTTTCATCAGAAGAACCACACAGACTCTATTATCCAATGAAAATTAGTGTTTCGTTAAACATTTAACTGCTTTTTTACAACTTGGGGAGATATCTGTGAGCTAAAGTCCATCTTGTAGTGATTATTTGCAGACAATAAAAATATGTCATTTCTCCATGGGCCCAGGGTTCGTCTGGCTTACCAGAGCAGTAAACATTGTTTCCACTTTTACAAATTTTATGGAAAAATGGGAATTTTTCTAAAATTTTTAGTCAAACTCTCAGGAAAGTTAAAGACAATTTTCCAGGAGAAGAAAGTTATCGTTTCTGCTCAGATACACCCAGTTTGGCCTCCAAGTCCCCCTGAGAATACTTTGGTGCATCATCAGGCCATTCTCCCTTATGTGTACCGCTAACCTGAATGGTTGGCATCACCATCCACTTAGGGCCTTTTCACATAGCGTGCTCGGGCCCGGGTCTACTTAACTACTTAAAAACTCCTGTTTACGCTCTGACGGGTCAGTGTACAGATGTAACAAACAGAATTAGGGGGTTTATGGCTGATCAGTGTGTATAACTGAATGTGCTCATTTACTCACCCTGACACGCAGTCGTGCGTCCGTCTCATGCCGAATTTCCACCTCCACGGTTAGAATGTCTCCAGGGTAGTAGGTCTTCACCTCCTTCACAAGCGTACCCTTCTGTCCCACTGAAGTGTCATTCAGTGACACCAGTGAGTAAGAAGGAAAATCCCGTGGATAGAAACACCAGGGGATGCCATTTTTCTTCAACTGTCCGGCAGCAGAAGTGGACGCAGGGACGAAGCAGCAGTTCCTCGCTTCACACAGCTCTCGAGTCACAACCACTCCTCTCTCGGGGTAACAATCAAACCTCCAGACCTCTGGGATTAAACTACAAACTGCATTGCGGGAGGCTGTGACATTGACTTCTGCTTGTATTCCAGGGCCTGAAGCCGGCGGCAGTGGTCTATGAGGGTCTAGGTTAGAGGGGCCATGTAACCAGAAAACGGTCCCAAGTAGCCAGCCTCCACACAGGAGTGCCAGCAGGCAACCGATTATTAGGAGACCTGTGGTGATGGAGCATGATGGCATACGCTGAAGCAAGGAAGCATCCTCGGACTCTGGAACCTTGAATGAAAAAAAGAAACTAAAAATCACACTTAAAATACAGCTGAATGAATCCCTAATAATGCCAGCCAAAAATGAAAAAAACAGACTTTAAAAAGATCAGCAGTTTTGAATCAAACTGGTTCGTTTAAGATCCACTAAGCTTAATCTCCTTCACAAATATTACACTTTTAACTTCCAGTCTACCTGATACACCTCCCTTGCCAATGGTAAAGAGAGCAGTAAGCAGAGACAAATATGAACTCACTAAAATATCTGGAACAGGACGAGGCTCTTCTGATAAAACTTCAGGAGAAATTTGCACATCCTCAGGATTCAGCCGCTTGTATGACACCATGGTGGTAATGCCTGTCTTTCAGAGACAGGAGAGCAAAGCCCAGAATGGGGACATTTTCAGTTTCTGTGAGATGGTATGCATATTTCATACAGAAAACATAATATGGAGGAAAACAGGAGTGCAGTAAAATCAGCCATAAAAGCACAGCAAGCACTCTTCAGGTGTACCTGGGTTAAAAGAATTACTATAACAACGTTTAACAGCAATGTGATGGAAAAGGAATATTTCTGATTGGAATCATGATAATGATTCCTTAAGAACTTACATTTTCAGTCCAAAGGTCGAAAACTGTCCAAAACTGTCGGTGCGTTAAAGGCTAACTGTAGTTAGCCGTAAAGAGTTGTGAATGTTAAGGTGCTTCAAGGAGAAATATTGCCGCTTAATTAATTCCAGTTTTATAGCATTACTGACTTGGGTGGTTTAACGATTATGATTTTGTATTTTTAGACATTAATCTTTGGGTGCAGATTGACACAAGTGTAAACTAATGTAGCACACAACGTTTAGTATCGTTAGCAAACTTTGGTAGCAGAGTAATTGCAGACCAATGCTTTCGTTTTAGAAATGAGACAACGTCCGTCACCAAGAGAGTTGTTTTTAGTTTCTTACCTGAATGTTCCTTCTGATCTGTAGGTATAAAAATGCAGCATACGGTGCAACGCTTTCCTTTAAATAAATGCTGCGTTCAGTGTTGCCAGATCTTGTAAGAGAAACAAGCAACCAGCCTAATGAACTTACCCACCCCCGTTGCGTTCACGTTTCTCTTGTCGTTTAGTGGAAAACAATCCCCAAACCGCTTAAAACAAGCAGACTTGGCAACACTAGCTGGAAGGACAGTCGGGTGTTTTGACAACTCTGGCTCAAACGTTCAGGTCCAGACTCCATAACACACAGTGGCAGTAGTGAACCAATTTGCCGACTGCCAAAACATATCAAGAAGAAGAAAAACAAGTGTGGAATGGTGTTGCGTTCATGTTGTACTCGGTAGTGTGATTTTCCGTGTTCCGAGTCTTTCCTGGACGTTCAGAAAATACATCTTTATAGCGTTTTCTGGACCACTTCTTGTGCAGTAAGTGGCAGTCATGATAAATAATCCACACTTATTAAGCTTAATCCTTATTAAAATCATCAACATTCTGCAAAGGATTTTAGATAAACTTCCCACTTTGCCATAGTGGCCTGGTGATAAGCGTAGCGGGCTAGGATGCGGGTGACCCTGGATCGATCCCAGGACTCCAATGTGTTTCATATAAATCCGTCATACACTGGCGGCTTGTCACGAAGTTTCAGATTCCCCTGTGACTGTGAACCCTGTATATATTCAGTGTATATACAAATACACTCAAGAACTAATGTGTTCCGAGCAGCTGCTGCACAGGATTATTGAATCCAATCTGAAAGCTCTGCTATAAAAAATATTCTTTTAACTGGGGGATTAAAAAAACCAAGCAAATGCAGATGCATCAATACAACTAGGATAGACATAAAAAGGATTACGTTTTTTAAAGCTGTATATGA
This sequence comes from Craterocephalus amniculus, assembly GCA_036024015.1. Classification (NCBI taxonomy): domain Eukaryota; kingdom Metazoa; phylum Chordata; class Actinopteri; order Atheriniformes; family Atherinidae; genus Craterocephalus; species Craterocephalus amniculus. The sequence goes on along the minus strand of JAVQJG010251026.1, from coordinate 468 downwards.
TCTGTGTCTTTTTCCAAATTACTGTACAAGCTATTTAAAAAGGTACTATGAGAGCAAAGATATTGCGTCTAAAGAGGTGACGCTAGACATGATTTATGGCGTTCTAGATAACAAGATAAGAACACATATGACAGAGTATTTAAATGGCATTTTGTGTTACATTTTAACGGCTGACTATGTGTGGTTGGATCATCAGTCCATATGTTTTCTCCTTCTTATCTTTCTTTAACCTGGTGAAATTTCCAAACAAAGTCCAACTAAAGTGTTAGTGTTTTGACTATTCGAGAAAATAGTAAAAGAAAGAAAGAAAGGAATTGTAAAAAAGAAAGGAGAAAAAAGTGTTTGATTTTAACCTGTTGATTTATCTATTTCATTTCATTGTTTATTGATCCACCATCAGCTATCTCATACAACAACGAGTGCTGTTCTTCCTGTGGTCAAGAACATCATTTTCATATCCATTTTACA
>JAVQJG010250992.1:0-21496 GCA_036024015.1 Craterocephalus amniculus | reverse complement strand
CGACAGACTGGCGACCTGTCCAGGGTGTACCCCGCCTCTCGCCCCCTGACAGCTGGGATAGGCTCCAGCACACCCGCGACCCACTTGGATTAAGCGGTACAGAAAATGGATGGATGGATGGGTTTCTATTGGTATCTAAGAATTTTATTCAACTTTATTTGCATGGCACCTGCTATATTTGTGTAACCATTTTTACTACGGTGTCTTCGAATGGATGAAAAACTCAGAGCTTTCAAACTGAGATACCAGCTTTGATAGTTACTAGAGGAAGGATGGACAACCTTTAGCCCTCATCCTGCAAGTTTTCCATCCATTCCAGCTCCAGCATACCTGAATAAAATCAATGAGCCACTGTGATTGGTTGTCTGATCCTTCTGATTTGAATCAGGTGTTTGGGAGAGGGATGAATAGATAACCTGCTAGAGCATCATTTGAGGTAAGTACCATCTTTAATAGGGCGTGGAAGAGGACAATACACATGTAGACCATTTCTAGTAGTTATCTGTAGTGCTGTCATTGCTGCACCTGAGCCCACTGGAGCTATTCGCAGATAAAAACACGTTCATGTCTGGCCTTTGGAAAAACCTTTGGCCACTGATGGCTACTGTCCATTGGAACCTGAGCTTTGCATTTAAAGTAATTTCTATGCCCATTTTCACTACTAAATGTCAGTAATTCTTACACACTGTACCTTTAGGTTTCGGACCATATGAGCTGTTTTAATGGCTTAAGTATGGAAAATGCTTTGCAGCAGGGAGCCGTTTCATGAAACTTCCATGTGCAACTGGGAGCATCAAAAAAAAAATCTACATGGGTGAGAGAAGTGTAAACAGTCATTTGTAATCACTACCTGAAGCATCCTTTGGAGAAATTTGAGAAATCTTCATTACAATTTTCTTCAACTAAACCTCATGTAAAGGACAAAAAATGAAAAGTGCTGAGTGATTGCACATAAATTTTTGGCCACAGTGATTTTATTTTTGCTTCTTGAAGAACTCACCACATTATAAAAAGATGCTGCCCCAATTATTGTTTTTGAAGCATTTATTACAATGAAAAAAACTATCTCAAAGATCAATCTTTGAGTGCTGTGAGCTTTCTACGACTTATACACTTTTAAAAAGTGTTTTGACAAAATAAATACAATCTATTACCAATTGAACAATTCACTTCTTTTTAGTGAAGAACTTATTTTTCTTTGATTGCACACTTTACAGCAGACTATCTGTAGAAACTATCCTAAAATGCTCGGAGTGTTAAAATTTCTATAAATAGAGGTGCTGTTACAAGACACATACAAATAATTACATCCAGTACAAAAAAAGGAAATAAAGAATACAAAATGACAGTCATTGCAGTAGTACCTTGTTGCATTGTTGCATTACTCCCCAAATATATTGCACTCCATGTTACTATCTGCCCCACAACTCCATTTCTGATTGAGGTAAATTCAGGTAATAATTTCTATATGAAGCAAATACCTGACTCCATGTTTGCTTTGTAGCATTTTCTGTGCCCATCCCTGGTCCATGTGATACGCAAAGTATCAGCTCTTCAGACGTGAAAACAGTTTTTGGCATTTTTGGTGTCGGTGCTCAGAAACGGTCGATTTTTTCCTCCTTGTCATTACTTTCAAAAGTATCTTGTTCTTTTTCTTGTGAAGGTTTGCCGCTGTCGCTGGAAGATTTTCTTGTGCTTGAGCCCGCTTCCTGCTTCACTTCGTTGTCTTCATAACTAATATTATCATACACCTCCCTCATTTCGTTCCTCATCTCCAGGTTTTTGTTGGCCATCTGAAGCTGCAGCAGCACAGCTTTATTAACACCGGGCCCTGAACGAAGGAGAGGGATTCATTTTAGTAGCGGGATTATTTTCATTAGTGCCTGCTCTGATGCACAGGGGAAAAATGGTGTCAAAAACTGTACATACCAAAATAACTAAGCAGCACAGGTAGGAAGACCAGTCCATGAACCAATCCCAGAAGTGTTATGACAAGATTTAACCGGAAGAAGAAGATCTGGATGAGCTGTGCTTTGGCAAATGCCAGCACAAGGATTCCTGGCAGGTTGGTCATTGCAACACCAGCAAACACCTATAATGTACAAAATAAAGATATTCAACTCAGGCCGCAGTTTATTTGTATTAAAATAATAATAATAATAATAATAATAACAATAATAATAAGTATAATAATAATAATGATAATAATAATAAATTATTGTTTCTAACTTCAGGTTTTTGAAAGATACTGTTAGATTATGTCATAGTTTACTTACTGCACTGCCCATATTGGCAGTAGCCTCTTTGGCTCTCTCCACTCGTGTGGGCTGAACGCTGAGCGCAAAGGATCTCGTCATGTGCGACACAAACTCCACAGATATACCCACTGCCTGTAAACAGCATTGAATATGTAGATTAATAAAGGGAGTTCCTTTTATAGGCAAACATACTAAAATGATAAGCACAATTAAATTATACATGTTGGAAAGGTTTTACAAATATTGCGTCCAACTGATTTACAATGTCCCAGAATAATGTCTCCATAACAGGAAAATATGAATGAATGAGTAATTATGGAAATAACTTACGCTCCACTAATGCAGTGTGCATTTGGGGAAACTATGACTTCTGAAAGCTATGATTTACGGGTCTGAAGGTGGACACAATTAATTTCTCTTCTCTCTAATGCAGAAATGAAACGTTGTTTTCTATTGTTTAAAAAAAAAGAATAAAAGTAAGGATACTGCCCTTCCTTTTAAAGAAAAGTCTGCTGTGATTGGTCAGCTTTGCTCAGCTGCAACTGTGGTTTTGTTTGGATTCAGAAGAAAGCAATTGGGTTTTATTGGGAACTAAATCAGCATATGCCTCAAAGTGCAGGATGATCCTTCAAAACTTTGTACAATTTTCTAAGAAATGACAAAAGTTTACAAACTAACCAGGCACTCCTATAAGGCTTTGTCATTGCAGGCTGGGACACGGGAGTGTAAGATATACATTAAAAACTTAAAAACTGGATTGGATTTCATGGTTACTTTAAAAGCCAACTCTACAGCAACCAGAAATGAGCATTCCTCAGACCCCATGAGAGATGATTTCTTACCGTGACCAGATTGATTAAAGCTACTGCATTATAATCAATGCTCCATAGTGTCATGGCGCCAACAGTGTCCACAACGATCATGATTATGGTGAGCAAGTTGAGCAGGCCGGAGCGTAGATCCAAACCCAGCAGCAGACAGCAAACGACAAAGGTCGGCAGCAGACACAGGGAGATGTTGAAGAGTCCCTCTTTTACAATAGTTAGGTACTGCTCATAGAACACATAAGTAATCCTGGATGAAGGAGAAAAAAAGATCATGACTAGGAATTACTGACTAATTAAACTTAATAAGTGAACATTTTGCAGAAAGTAGAAACTGGCTCTAATTCAGTTTATAAGAAAAGACCAGACAGTAAGAAGATTGGGGCTCTACTGTACATACGTGTAAGGATACACTTCAAAGTCAGGTGAAGTGCCATTTATGTTCCTCATGCCCAGTGTGATGTTGTAAGCCAGCTCTCTGGCTTTCAGAAGGGCCGCAGTGAACTCTTGAGAGTTGGTCAAAGGCACGTGGTAAGCCATGAACCGAGAGGCTGGGACGATCAGGAAAAACCAAGTCAATCTGCTGTTATCATTACTACCTAAACATCATATTTCACAACTTTGAGATAAAAAGAAATTGCCCACCTATTATTTCTCCACTGTCGTCTCTCACCACTGCCGTGTCATAGGCCCCTAAACCACTGTAATGTATAAAAGAAGCTGTGATATTGCTGTTTGCATCATTTGTTATGTTTATTAGATTGTGTGCAACTACAATACACACCCTTTGGAGCATTGCAGGTCAGGCCTGTTATTCAGGAAGTCAGGGAGGAAGCGGTTGAATTCTTCCCCACTGGGCCTGACGACACCATCTTCAGTGCGCTCTAAGCACTTATCTCTACATAATAGACCAGCTGTGGAGAAATGCAAGCAAAAAAGGTGTTAATAAAGTCATACTAATGAATTTCCTTACATAAAATCGCTCCTAATGTGTTTTGTGCTTTTAGTAGGAAGCAGCACTCACTTATGTTAGCATGACAGAATGTCCCATTATTTGGTCCGTCGGTGTAGAGCCGACAGCATCGTGACTGAGGGTTCAACCAGTCAATGAAATCATCCACCCATGAGTTAGCAGGAATTGCCATATAGGATCTACAGATCATATAATTTGTTAGATGATGAACACTGGCATCAAAGAAGACAACAAATTTTATTGTTATTGTCACCAAATTCCACTGACAGGGTCACACATGTCTTTTGATAATATTTGGAAGTACAGGAAACAACTGACTCATCCTATGTCCTGCTTTATAGTCACAAACAATGCTGATGTATTGTTCAAATGTTGATTTTTTTTCTTAATTTTTGACTCATGTAATGTGTCATTCTGTCATCAGGTCGATTAAATCTGACTGAAAATATTCATAAAACACATATCACTTAAGATGAAAGTGAAGCTAAAGTTAGCTTAGGCTTGTATAAAATCTCTCTCTGTTCAAAGTTCTCTCTTAAAGTTAACTAATTAACTAATTGGAGATAATCTAATTAATTCAGAAGGAAATAAAATAGTAATCAGTGTCTATTGGTGTTTTTTCAGATATGTGCTACAGTAAGCTAATAGGAGGCTAGCTGTTTCCTTATCTTAACAACATGGCAGTATTAGCTTTATTATTGAAGAAAATTAAAAAATTGAACAAAAATGTCCAACTATTCTTTTAATTCTTGAGAGTTATAATTATTTTATAGAATAGAAAGGTTACACATGATATTTTGGAAGAATGTGAAAACTAAACCGGTTAGGTAAATTATAGCAGCAGCATTGAATTAGCTCCATAAAATTAAAATGTATCTCTAGAAACCAATACATTGGGGCTAAATGATTAATCCAACTGTTTAAATCTCATTAAATAAATTCGGTAAAACACAATAATCTTTTATTTCAACCCTTCCTCTTCCACTTTCACTGTTATGCTTAAATTGGACATCACATGTCCGGCAGAGAAGATGTTTAAAGGATACTTTATTTTAGAGGGACAACCATAGCCTACCTAATAGATTTCAAACATAATCTTAAAGGTTTGTTTTCTCTACATGAATTTAGAGGCACTATTTATCTCCTCAGTAGCATTCGTGGAACTAAGCTGATCATTGACTAATCTGATTGGCTTGTATGTTAGAGGTTACAAATGCAATATCAGTAGGTTCAAGGATCTGAAAAATCATGATAATGTAAAGGACACGAAAAAAAGAAAAAAGAGGAAACAGTGAAGTAGTATCACAAATAAGAGATCAATTTTAAAAAGAAAAAGGAAGGAAAGAAGTCTTGCTCACCGATCAGGGTAATTAGTGGCATACTGGATTTTCTGGGTCATTGAGAACTGGTCACAGCCCACACTGGAGCAGACTCCATTCATGCCTTCCTCAGTGGTGAAGTTGTAGCCCCTCTTTGTTACAAAATAAACAGGAACCCCCACCTCAAAGTACTTATACAGATAACTGAAATAGTCCAGCATGTAAGAGTCCTGCACAAGAGTAGAGAAATCTTTGTTAGGTTCCACAGAAAGAGAGCTGCAGCGTGTTCATTTATAAATAAAGTGGTGTTTTCTGACCTTTGGCATAGCCAACTCCTGATCCAGACCCACTTTTACATTCAGCATCAGGAATATGGAGGCGCAGAACATGAAGATGAAAACCAGCATCTGAAGAAAACACATAGTTGAATGTGTCAACAAAAATCCAGTCATAACACATCAGTGCATCATGAGCAAGTTTAGCTTTTTATCAGTGTTTCCCCCATTTTTTTCTTCTTTTAGTAGATTTGTAGTGGTTTTTATATTGAATACATATGAGAGTACAGAGTCTTTGTTACATATAGCAGCAGCTTTACCACTATTATCCTGGTGAAGTTATGCAGCAGAACAGGGGCGTAGTATTTCCTCATTAACGGCAGCAGAAAGCCCTCATTTGGTTTGGTGGGACGCTGCGTTGACACAGTAACACAACAAAGGATTTCACAGCGGTTTCGGTCTTGACGCCGAGCATCCAGGGACAGCAACGCCACAAAGGCTGTCATCTGAAGGACAAAGTCCATAAGCACAGCCAAAGCAGCATACAGGGCAAAGGATTTGACGGCCGGCATGGTGGACAGGGCCCCTAGTAGAGCACAACAGAAACAGGGTCAAACAAGAAGGCCATGCATAAAGTTCCTTGTTTGTTTTCTAGATTTAATTATTTTAAAAAGAGAGAAACTGTATAAACATTTCCTACCTAGAAAGAAGCAGACTGATTCAGAAAGGCTGCACAGGAGCATGCTGGGAGCTACATGACCAAGCACACGGCCGATTTGCTCCTCTCGCGTCTCTCCAGGCTTCCGCAGATCCCTCTGTAAGGACATAAAGGTAAGGTTAAATTACTGAAGATGAAGATCAGTCAGCAACAAAATGCCACTGTGTATTCAATACACACACACACACATACACACACAGACCTGGTACTCCAACACAAAGATGAATATGTTGTCAGCTCCAACAGCGAGCACTAAAAAGGGGACAACTTGCAAGATGACCAGCGAGGAGGGGATGCCGATCCATGAGTAGAAACCCATGGAGGCCAGAACGGAGCAGCCGACCACCAGGATCCCACCCAGACCCACCAAGAACTTGGAGTCCACCTGCAGAACAAGGAGATAAGAGTTTTTTATTCTCCATATCTTCTGTCCTATCATGTTTTCTGAACCGTAAAACTTTATTGCCAATAAACCAAACAGAACACATTCTACTGTAAAGATAAGCAGCATCCAGCTGACATAGCCATACTGTGGTAGCTTCTGCTTATCAGGCTGCACATGATAAGGAGTGTTTCATCAGGTCTATCCATTTGGTTAAGGCCCATCAAACTGAAAATACAGGCTTTACAATATCACCTTTATATCAAAACAATTAAGAGTAATCAGGGTACGCCACGTGTTTTCCAGACGTTTGGTTTTTCAAAATATCTCAATTTTGTCCGGATGATTGCCCCTTATAAATATTCAGTTGTTGACAAAAGTTTATGAAATTTCCTGTTAAGTATAACATTAAATTAGTTGTCATAAAATTTAGCTTTTAGACCACAAAAGGGGTATGAAAATGAATCACTAGCTGCTTATTAGACTGGGGGTCAGACTGAAAGTGGCCACAAAAGATATTTATAAAAAAAACAGAGGTGACTCCGAAGCCTTACCAGTATGCGTTTCCATGAGGAGTACTCCCCAAGTGCCACAGCAATGTAAACAAAGATTACTGCATAGCTGATCATGAAGATGGGAATGTCTTCTGCTGTTGTTCTGTTAATTTCATCCTCCAGAGATCTCTATAAGACAGGGAGAAGCCAGCAACATAGAAAGGATTAGAGATGGAGATAAAGGAGGAGGAGAAAACCCAACACTCCCTGCAGAAAGGCTGCAGAAACAGACTACTGAGTGCTTCGCTCCCTTTAGGGAAAACTAAACTACACTTTTGTTAGAATAAACACAGCTGCGGATAGGATGGAAAAGGAAGGGAGATACACTAACATGACAAATCCAAGGCCACCAGGTTATTTCCAAATATCTTACATTTTCCTGAATTTCTCATTAGAAACAAACTGCTGTGAAATGTTTTCTAAGATCTCGTAGCTCACTGTACCTCTGCCATATATGCGAAGGTGAAATTGCAAGATGGGTTGTTCTGGTAGTCCTGGACAATTTTAAGAAACTCTGTCTCCCACTGCAAAGCCACTTTGAACTTGGGGTCGTCGCGAGCGTAGTTGTTAAGTGAGAAGGTCAAGATGAGAGCTTCGGCATTGGTATAGTCTTCACCTGGGGAGAGCAAGACATACGGCGTTAAAGTAAATCTGAAACACCTTTGTTGAGTGCTGTACAGATAGCTTATTATTCTCACCATTGTAGCCCCCGACGGCTAGAAATGAAAAGACTGGAGCTCCGTAATCGGCCATGCAGCTCATTCCTAAATCAGTGATATCTTTGAAGGACAGCGGAGAGCTTGAGAAGAGACACAACATGGGAAGGTTAAGTTATTACACAGTTTCATGGACAGTGGTGGATAAATGCCAGTTTATTTGTCTATGAATACTTACTTGAGGCAGTAGATGAGGTGGTCTCTCCAGTCCACCTCTTTGGTCTCCCCCAGCTCTGTCATGTTCACTTTAGCGTTAATATTTTCCACGCTGTTCTGGAAGTACTGCGGCAAGCTGTTTACTGCACAGTCAGTCAGGGAAGGGTTGGATGGGTTCAGCGGTGCATAACATACATCCTTCAGATTCGCTGTGCGGTTCAGATCCTCTGACCAGAACTCAATATTCTAGGTGGAAAAAATATAATGAGCAAAAATAATATGCTTCCCTTTTTTAAAATCAGCCGGTTGTCAGTTTTAACTATACAGACTCTTTACCCGTATTTCTTTCTGAAGCTCCAGCAGCTCCATGATGAGATCTTTAGATACAATCCCACTAAAGTTCTGCTGTCCGAACAGCAACGAGTCGTAAATATGGCCTTTCCTGCCCGGTGCTGTCAAGATCAGCTGGTTTGTCCTGAAGAAGGGGGTGAAGTGCTGGTCGTGGAAGTCTTTCTCCTGCCGGGCCCGGCTGTTGGGAGCAGACCACAACTCCACCGGATCGGTGGTGAGCTTAATGTCCTTGAGGCCAGCAGAGAAGATAGCCACAAAAACAGCGGACACAAGCAGCACCTGAAATCAAGACAAAGCATTCACGAGTGAGAAAATCTCTTCTCTGCATGACTAATTTTCTTCCCAACATCTGTTTGAGTGGCTTACTGTGAGAGGAAAAGTGGCTATGAGTGTGCCCCAAGCCTGAAACTGTGAACTCAGGAAGGCTTGAGCAGCCAGGCTGTTCCTATCAGTGCAGGTCACTTCTGATGGATGGATTTCACGATGAACGATAGGATTACTCTTCTGGTCTTTGCCTTTGCTGGTTTTCTTCACTTTTTCTTCATCCTTTCCTTTTTGAGACTTCATCAAGCACGAGACAATAAGGTAGAGCAAGAAGCTAAATATCAGGAGGCAGAGCAAGATAATAGAGATGACGAGGAATCCATCCAGCCCAAACAGATAGAAAGGTTCAGGGGGCGGCAGAGGGGGTGGCACACTTGGGCACGCTTCTTCGCAGTCCTGGCAGGAGCAGGCCTTACCACCCGATGGCGTGTCCTCGTTACACTTCAGAGCTTGACCACTGTATGGGACCACACCTTCTGGCAGCCCAGCGGTAACGCCTGGCTTTATCAGACGGAAGTCAATGTCAAGAGGAGCCAGGCCGTTACTGGAATCCCCCTGGAAGTCGTACCAGCGCTGCGCGGTGCACAGCTTGGCACCAAAGCGACCACACATGGTGGAGATGGCGAAGCCCCCCGTTGCTGGAATTCGGACATTTTTGCAAGACTGGAAGGCGCCCTCTGCAAAGGTGGAGGTGACGTAGGCCTGATAGGCCACTACGGCCTCCCTGGTGACGCCCAGTTCGGTGACGTTCATGACCTTTGTGATGTTTACAGTCTGCGTCTGGTTAGGGCTGCAGGTGTTGATGCAGTGGAGGTGGCCAAAGTTCTCCGCACAGGAGGGGCAGCGGTTCAGCAGATTTTTGGACAAGGTCAGGCTGTTCTGCAGACTTGTCAGCTGTTTCATGGAGCAGCAGGCAAATGTGTTGCCCTTTCCGCGATCCAGAATAGGACACACCTGCAGTAAGAGCGAGTTTTACTTAAACAGGCAGACTTATTCATATGCTCACTTCTTAAAAAAGAAAGGTATATTTTCTTCCTTATTTAGACTTTTTAACCCTGCTTGGCGTCCCTTTCAAATCATCAACAAACCTCTTTGAGCTTTACGTAGTGTTCTCCTGTGATAGCTCGGGCTGGGCTGTAGTTGAGACAGGGGACGATAGGAGGGATGAGGGTTTCCCCCAGAGATGGGTTACGGCCACACTCCTCATAGAAAGCACAGTAGCCAGCCTGATGTTGAGCCTCTGACAACATCTGGGCAGAAAAAAGAGTTATTTAAAACGATAATTAATGTTACTAAGTGACACATTTGAAATTTTGATTTATATCTATATTTCCTCATCAGTAATTTCATCATTAAAATGGATGAATGTCATATCTGTATGAGAATGACTTGTGCTGTGCAGTGTCTGGCCAGCTCACAGCTATAAATGGAGATTGTTCAAATGTGATGTTTGCTTAAAACTAATTACGATCAACTGCCATAATTAAAGGTAAATACTCATTTTTATATGTTTCAATAAGGTCACTTTTGGGGGTGAAGTAACTGTGGTTGTGGCTAAATATCTTCCAGACTTTCCATGTCATCACATTGTCTACTTGATCTTGTTAATGTTGTAACTACTATCTGTTTGTCTGTTCTGGACGGTTGTACTGTTAAATTTAATTCCCCACAGTGATGAATTAAGGATTTTTCTTTCTTTATTCCATTGCAAAAACATTAATTTGCCTATATATTATTTTTCATGTGTTCAATCCTGGACAGAGACATTAAGTTTGAGAATATTAATTTAACTGTTCAAGCTGTCATTTCTGTTTAATAAAATGTATTATTGTGTTGTCTTTCCTTTTTAAAAGAATATTTTGTTCATGTTTGTGCAGTATTTAGTACAGAAAAGGGGACTACAATCGACCATTTAAAAAGACTTAGAGTAAAGTCAAATTTATGTTATAAAAGACTTAAGTCTTGAAAATATCATTATACAGTGAAATCTGTTAACACTTTTACCTTCATTGCATTTTGTTTCAAAATTTGTTTCCTTCCCAGAATATTTTCAAAAGCAAGATCTGAATGTATGACTTTTACTTGTATCAGAGTATTTTTAAGTTTTGACATCGTTTTTATATATTAATTTATTTTTGCTGAAGTAAACTGTGTGTAATTCTTCTACCATCCCGCATTTCATTTCCTCTTTTTACTCTTTGCACATCAGCCTTAACCAGAAACTGAAAATAAAGTCCTGGTTCCACCAACAAACCCAGTACTGATGACTTAAACCACCCAAGAGGTTTTATATGAGGAGTGGTTTTCAAGTGAATTATTAGTCATACACTGTAAACATTAGCTTTTTTTTAAATTGACTTGTATGAACACAGTTATAATTTGGACTAATGTGGATTTGTTTTAATTGGACCACAATAATTTGGGTTAAACTGAATATGTCTGCAAAGTGCCTTGAGATTACTGTGTTGTAAGCTGACACAGTATAAATAAAGCTGAATTTAATAAACCCTCCTCTACATTTGACAACAGACAAAGAAATGTGACAAAGGATTGTACATTCATTGTGTACTTAACATTCATTTTCATTCAATTCAACAAATACTTCTGTTGTATTTCTCATCTTTTGGGTACAAACCTCCTATGTCCAAAGTCTCCAATATATCAAAGGTTACCTTTTATGTCGGTCTGTAGTTTAACAAATATTTAACGAATCAAAAGTGCGATAACCTAAAAGTTAAATCCAGTTATTATGAAACTAAATTTTTTTTCTTTATGTGAAAAATAACAGTTCTGGACAGAGGTTTGTGCCAGACAGCAGCTGTTTTTAAAGTGGCAAAAAAATGAAAAAGGATACCGTCATTTAAAGAAGTGTCCCCTATAGTACATTGAACCACTTGGTTTCAGACTTATCAGGTCCCGGTAATCCCCAAAGTTACTCACCACACAAGCCAGAACAGTGATCAGAGTTCCAAAACGCATCATGATTCCTGAGTATTTCAGACCTTGTATAAAGCAAACTGGAGTGTATATGAATCACTGTCCTGTATGTCCAATATTAAGATACATCAGGCAGAGACAGAAAGAGGAACTCTGCTCTTCTCCCCTTTCTCCTATCGTCTGTCTGTCTAACAATGAGACGGTTGGAGAAGAACAAACATCGAGACTCGTCCAACGTCACTTCTCCAGTGATGTCGCACCTGACTTATCTGGTGTGATTTCGCAGCTGACCAATCACTGACACGGAGGATCAATTCTTCTGCTTGATCATTAACACAGCAGCGATTATGATACGGTTGCTGAGGTGATTCCAAGCACCTTAAAGAAACTATTTAGGGGGAATCTGAAGTATCAACCGCACCCAGTTCTTCACTAACAGGAACCGTATCAAACCATAAAGTGTTTCTCTGTTCCTTTGGTGACACATGCCTTTTATCGGATCAATCTATTCTTAGCCCACAGATCATAATTTCTTCTCATTTTAAATTTTTTTTGGTTATGGCAGTGTAAATGCCAAATATGCTGACCACAGCACGCTGCTATACATCTGATCATGACCTTTACCCCATCATCTGCTGTAAATGACTGTGCATCTGATGTTTAAAGTGCAGGGGGAGAATTATGCACCTGAAACCCCAGCATGCATCTTTGAAATTCAACTTTTCAGGCAATTTCTCTCTGCAAAGGTGCAGGTAAAACCTGGTGACAGCCAGCTTGAGAAAACATGAAGCCAAACCTGGTCCTGGATCACATCCATGATTTAAGATTAGCTTAATTAATGCTGTTATCACATTTCAAGGTCATCTCCGTGATAAAGCTGACAATTGAGGCTTCATAGTTATACCACAGGACCGTCTAAGCAATCAGGGTGAACGTGCACTTAAACGTGATAAACAAAGATGGTGGGAAAGACAAGAAAATGTGGAGCAGATATGGTCCTGTCCTTTGTTCTTTCATAAGCTGATAAGGCATGGAAGACAGAAATTAGTCTGGGGAGTACACCAAATCCTGCTGCAGACAGCTGTGAACTCTATATAGACCTTTGGATTTACAAGCATGGTGATCAGTGTATCTACAGCACTGCTCATCAGTTCATAGGGTCATGTCTACATTGTATAACCATCCACACATTGGCTATGTAATTCTTAAGAATCAAAAATAAGGATAATAATCATAATTATAATGAATGAGATCAATTTGTTTAATTTGAATTTTGTTGATGTTTTGATGTTTTTCAGTCTGCAAAATTTATTCTATGAATCCCTGAATTATCATATTCCTGTTCGGTTTTATTGTGTTTGTATAACCCTTACAGATGGAGAGTGCACTGGCACTCTTTCTTTATGGGAGTTATCTCCACTTATGCAAGGGACTCTGCCCATTCATAAAATATTGTTTTTTTTTTCTTTTGCATAGATTAGCCAAAATTAAAAAAGCATCCATCACTCTAAAAGGACTGATATCTTAACAAACTCTTTAACCTTTTAAGATCCGGGGTTTTCCAGTGACTGCTCTTATGTTAAAAATTGCCATCTTTACCACTTGCTTTTGGTAAGTAACCAAAAATTTAAGCACATGTTCTTCCATCACTGTTTCGGGTGCTGATCACTTAACTATTGCTACCATATCATTAACTGTTTCTCAACTATTTGTCAAAATATTTATACTAACCATACGCTCACACTCACTCGTAGGGTGAATTTAGAAACATCATTTAACTGTATATTCCTGTATTTTGATGGGGAGAGGAAGCCGGCGTACCCAGAAGGAACCCACATGGGTATTTATTCTCTTATTAAATTTCAACAAATGTCATTTTTGGCATTTTCATTCCTAAAAGGCAAAGCAGACAGATTTTGTAAATAAATCAATTCAAATAGTTTGAACTTTTTTTAGAGGTTGTGGCATTTAATAAATGTCAACCTGTATCTATCCTGATTTAAATTTTTCTTTCTTAAATCTTTCTGTCCGCAGCCTTCTGTGTCATCTTTTCTAATATTTCAGTGATGGATTTGTATTTTCTTCGTTGAAAAACCATGGATTTTGGATTTGGGGGTCTGAAAGTCTCAGATTAGTGAATGAAAAAGTCAGACAGCCAGACAGTCTTAGAAAAATCTTCTCTTCGATCCTCCATAGTGCAGTATTTTGACAAATTGCCACCTATGTATCAGACCTTGGAGATTTTACGTTCAGATAAGACTTTCCCCTCTTTATGATCAAGTCCTTATCACGCTTTCCTTACGGAGCTCTGCCATTATCACTGGGCAAGCTGACATGATTTGGCCTGACTTTTTGGACTCTGATTAGAGTGAAAGGTAATTTCCTTAGAAAGGTCTCACTATCAGATGAAAACTGTCTGAAAGATTGTAAAACTCTTGTAGGTTGATTAATACATGATCTTAGATGATCTCTATCATCAGCGACAGATACGTAACTTTCAAGATTGTCTGGGTTTTTTTTATTATTATTGCCTGATTAACATTGATCAGTGGTCATTGGTGATTTAGCCTCTTACATGAAACTGCTGCAGGTTCTCCACAAATCAAAGCATGTATCCATTGCATAATTCTGTCAATTACCCCATGTTAACAGTCCAACTATACAATCAGATAGTTACATTATGGTTCTCATATTTGGGTTCAATGATGTAAACAAACTGCATGGTTGCATTGAACCTTTTTATTGAAACCAGTTTCTAACTAGTTTTCTCACAGATTAAATTAAAAAACAATTATGTCTATGTATATAATGAAACATTAAACTACTCTGAATACTGAAAATAATACCAAAATAACATTTAGGGCATGTCTAATGTTCTTATTCATACAGACTGAATTACTTGCAGCCGAGTTAAACAGCATTAGTGCAAGTTTCTCTTCAACTCTTTTTACACTTCAGCTTAAAACCCTTTAACTTTGTGGTTCAACAACTAAGCTTCAGGTCACAAATTCAGAAAAAACAGCCCTTGAATACTCTTATCAGCCACTTTCAATAACTGATGACACAGTTAGACGAGCTAATCATTTGGTCGTGTGAATGAAACTGAATTTGAGCTCAGTAAAGGTCCCTCCCTTGCTGTGAAGATACCACAATTTTTTGTTTAATGAAACAATTATTTTTAGGGAGTCATGAATTTATTCCAGAAAAGTAAACATATCCAGGACAAAGACATTTTTCTATCCCTATAAAAACAACACATTAATGTAGGGAATAATGTAAAATGCATGGCTCATTTGGAGAGTTTGGACATATTAGTACTAAGTAAACTCAAAAAACAAATAAAAAAGGTACAAAAAAAAAACTACATGCACATTTCAAAGTTCAGAAGTAACACCCACTACCTTAAACTTAAAAGTACAGTGAGTACAAAAAGCAGGAAAAATAGGTTCGTGATTTAAAATCTGCGCTGCTTATTATAGTCTCCAGGCCCGGGAAGGCCTCTGGGGAAGCCACCCTGTCCTCCGGGCATGTTGCTGTTTCCTGGCCCTGCCATCAGTGGGGAGCCCTCAGCAGGTATGCCGGCAGCACTGGCCGGACCGGAATTCCCTCCCAGAGAATTCCTGTTCATGGCCATCCCATGGCCACCCATGTGCATCCTCATGTCTTGCTCTCTGTTTTCAGAGAAGCTCCCCCTGAAGCCTTCCTGCTGCCTCTTCATCATCTCCTCGTTGCGCATTCTCATCTCCTCCTCCCTCCTCCTGCGCTCCTCCTCCTGGCGGAGCTCTGCCTGCTTCCTCTTCTGCACCTCCTGACTGTGGAGCTCCTCCATCCTCCGCAGCTCCTCCTGCCGCCTCAGCAGGTCCTGCCTCATCAGCATCACCTGATGCTCGTGTCTAGCCGCCTCCATCTCGGCCTCCAGCTTCTCCTGAGCCTCTTTCATGTTGCGGTCCACCATCTCATACTGCTGCTTCTCCATCTCCATCAGGGCTTTCCAGCGCATTGCATACTCGTACTCAAAGCTGCCAGGCTGAGCAAATCGCGGCGGCTGCTCGCGCTCTTTATGAAACTGCTGGTTTTTGTTAATGAGCTTTTCCGTCAGTCCCTCTTCTTCATCAAACTGCTCCATAGGTTCCACTGTAATGGGTCGGGGAAACGCTGTGAGAAGATAGGCGCCTTCGCTACATTTATCCAAAGCCTTTCTTGCAGCTGGCTTGGAAGTGAACTCCACTATTCCTTTCCCCGTGGGCCTCCCCCGGTCATCCACTATAATCACGGCTCTTTCAATCTGACCAAAAACAGCGAAAGCCTCCTCCAGGAGCTCATTGGACACAAACTCTGGTAGATTTTTCACGGTTAAAGCGGCACCGTGCGTGGCGAACCTCACCCGGATCGGCCTGCCTTTGAATACAAAATCATCCAACTCGGCTCTGGCGATCTCTGCGATGATTCTCGTCTCCAGCCGGATGAATCCGAAGCCTCTATCTTTGTTGATGAAGATCTCACTGGCTTTCCCGTATTTCTCAAACAGCTTCTCTAGATCCTCCTCGGTAGCTCCGGTGGGCAGGTTTCCCACGAACAGCCTGCTCCTCTGCGTGAATGTTTTCTCGCCGGGCTTTCTGAAGCTCTGCAGGTCCAGGGTTAAGGCCGCATTGGGGTTGGTGTGCTCACTGGGCTCCGGCTGCTGGCCATTGCTGTTGGTCCCGTCTGATTTATAGTAGTCTCCCTGGCGGTTCGGGCCGTGGTTCTGGTGAGGACCTCGGTTTCCTTGCATTTTAAAAAAAATATATATATCGAACAAGAGAATACGGTCGGGTAATTTACTCGTTATTAGCTGCTAACACTTTAGCAGGTAGTGGCGCACAAAGAGCAGCGAAAATGGCGACACTACGTGCCTTTGCGACGCTTTTGTGACCTCAATTCAGCGCGACATGAGGATTCGAATCAATGACGTCTCCACTGTGCGACGTAATTCATAACAACAACAAGAAGCCTGGTGCAAATTAAAATGTGTCAAGCGTGTATGTGGAGTACCTGACGTGTCTGGGAAATACGGACTTGTTAACAGTCTGCGATGCTTGTTGCATAGACTGTGATGATTTAGCGAAGTGTGACGTTTCTCGCGAGAAGACGCATACAAAAATAACTGACGTAAGCAGGAAATTTCGCGGGAATTGTCATTTCTCGCATACAGAGAAGAGATTCGGCTACACATGACAAAAACTATCACTTAAAATCTGACCAAAGAAGACTTAGACCTTACCCAGATCTCCTTTTATAAAAGGTAATACACCTACATTATTCAGAGTAACATTAATTTTGCAAAAATGTTTTAGAAACTTGAGACAACTCTGACACGCTAATGTAGTTTGCTGGCTTATTTTTGGTTAAGCTAATTTCATAAAATTGCACGGAAGATGTTGGGTATTTAATCTTTTTTATCTCCTGTCTTCCCTGTTAAAGGTTAGTCATGTTCTCCGACCTGAGTGCCCAGAAGGACGGCTCCTCGCTGCTCTGCCGCCCGGACACCGAGGAGCAGGGCCCGATGTTTGAGAGGATGTCTCTGGCCTACAGCCTCTGCTCGGACCGCTACAGTGTTGGGGAGCGCAGCTTCAGCCGCCAGTATGCACACATTTACGCTGCACGACTCATGCAGATGAGGCCCCTGCTATCAGAAAGAGCTCAGCAGAAATGGGGTAAGCTCAGGAGACTGATACGCAGAAGCATCTTCAAACTTAGATGTGTCCTCTAATATCTTTTTTTCCCCGCCAGGATCAAATGTGTTGATCAAAAAGCTGTGTGATCTAGAAACGGGGGAGCAGTGTTGCATTGTGGGCACCTTATTTAAGCGTATGGAATTACAGCCATCTATTTTGAAAGAAATCAGTGAGGAGGTCTGGACAAACCCAGCAAAATTAAACCGGTTTCTATGATGCATATGATTTTTTAACAAACAGCTGTTTTGCTCTCTCTTCAGCACAACCTCCTGCCCCAACCTGCACGGACCAAATATATTAATGAAGCAGACGAACTTATTCTGGAGGATGAACTGCAGAGAATCAAACTGGAAGGCAAAATTGATAGAGACAAGTGTGTGACAGGTCAGTGTTATTTCAGGATACCGCATCGCGCTTTGAGCATAGGTCTTGAATGTTCAGGCATTTCTGTTCTCTCAGGCAGCGTTATTGCAATATATGGAGCGGAGAAAAACGATGGCAAGTTCACAGTGGAGGACTTTTGCACGGCAGATCTCCCTTTGCAGGGAGTGAGACCTGCACTCAGCTCCGACAGGTAAACCTACTCATGCATGGTGGAAGTTCCAGCTTTTTATGTGAGGAGACTCGTAACTAATTTGCATTTCTTTGCTCAGGTTTGTGCTCCTGACCTCAGGCCTTGGCCTCAGCAGCAGCCATGCTGACAGCATGTTAGGGTTGCAGTTGCTGGTTGACATGGTAACTGGTCAGCTTGGTGACTTGGGCGAGCAGAGCGGCGCAGCAACAATTTCCAGGGTACTGTTGGCTGGAAACCTCTTGAGTCAGAACACCCAGGACAAGGATGCATCAACAAGGGTTCCCCATGCTTTTTCTTTGTCTTATTCATTCTCTCTGCCCTTATGAGCATGCTTGTTTAAGATATTTGAATATCTTTTTAACCATCTTTGTTTACTTTTCAGGCCAAGTACCTCACCAAAAAGACTCAGGCTGGCAGCGTGGAAGCAATTCGCTTGCTTGATGAGATGCTGCTTCAGCTTGTGGTGAGTCTGTGTCCTCCTCAGAGTGCATGAATGGGCTTTTTAGAAACGGAAACAGCAGATATATATATATATATATATATATATATATATTCCAAAATTGTGTTATTTCTGCTAATTAAAAGGCCTCGGTTCCAGTGGATGTAATGCCAGGACAGTATGACCCCACCAACTACACCCTCCCCCAGCAGCCTCTCCACCGCTGCATGTTCCCCTTGTCCTCTGTATACCCCACACTACAACTGGTCTCCAATCCATATGAGGCTAACATCGATGGAGTGAGGTAGGCGGTTTTATACTTGAACTCTGTCGTCCATCCGCTTGACAGTCTGACCTGATTATGCAAATATGTTTCAAATCCTGATTTAATTTTCTTTTCTTTCCCCCACAAAGGTTTTTGGGCACTTCAGGCCAAAATGTCTGTGACATCCAGAGATACAGCAGCATGGACAGTCACCTGGAGATACTGGAGGAAACACTTCGACTCAGACACCTGGCCCCCACAGCACCTGATACTCTTGGTTGGTTGATGCAGAGTAGCTCACAAGGCTGCTTTCAGGGTTTAAACATATCTGTGGATTTATGGTTTTCTTTTCCTTCCAGGTTGCTACCCATTTTATCAGAAAGATCCTTTCATTTTGGAAGAGTGTCCCCATGTTTACTTCAGTGGCAACGCCCCAGCCTTTGAGTCCAAGCTCGTCAAAGGTCAGTGTGAGATGTGCATGTGCAAACAAAAGCGCAGAAGACGAGTTTAATGACGGTGTCACTATCTTTTTATTCTCCTGTCAGGCGCTGATGGTCAGGAAGTCCTTTTGGTCTCCGTTCCAGAGTTCAGCAGCACCCAAACAGCCTGCCTAGTCAATTTACGCACTCTTCAGTGTGAACCGATTAGTTTTTCAGCATTTTCCGCTGATGAAGATGAGGAAAGCGAGATGAACATCAGCCACTGACATCGATATGATTTTATCTCAATCGTAGCTGCACTGATGCCGTTTGTATATTAAAGGTCAATGCTGTTAAATGTGTTGTTTTTTGGGAAAGAAAGAACAACACAGACATCCACGTATCAGACATTAGGTGCTAAAAAACCAGAAGATACTCATTGTGTATTATAAAGACTTTATTTGCACTCCATCTGTGCCTGAGGAAACATTTCCTCCTCTGTGACTCTACTTTGTACACATGTAATCACTGCCTGTGCTGTAAAAATGTTTCTGCCATGGGTGAAGACAGTTCAGGTGTTTTCTTTTTTTTAAAATGTGCATTTGCAATAAACATCTTTTCATGAAAAAGTTGCCATTTATAAAAAAGACTAAATGAAAACAAGATGTGTTGTGAACGTGAGTGAAATTCACTAATTCAAAAAGATCACTTCCATAAAAAGACATTATTTCAAGTGTTAAGCAACATACACTATTTTACCTTTGTAAGTACTCGGTACATTCTCACTGCTTTTGTGAAACAAACTGGATTCTTTAACTTTTTTTTGCTCAAAGTACAGATGGCAATGAGAATTACAAGTGGAGGACAATTTACTCAAACAAGTCGTTTGTGTTCACTCTAATAGTCATCAATCTTATACTCGTAATTATAATCCACGATAGAGTCTGTGAACCCACCGGGTGTTGAGGACTGTCCCTCCCACATCGACTGTGAGTCGTACCAGGATGTAATGTGTTCTGGCATTGTGGGAACCGTGGTTGTGGGGGGCAGTGTGCTTGTTTTCATTGCTCTTAACCTCATTAATCTCAGCTTCCGGCGGCGGCGGAGGCGCGCAATCCTGAGCTGCCTCTGCCGGTCCACACTGGAATTTTGAGAATACCCATTGGTGCCACTAGACACGCGTCTACCTGCAGGATACGGGCCTCTGCCGTCCATGTAGCTGAGTCGGATTGGCTTGTTGCCATTGAGGGCCATGATCTGTAAAGGAGACAAAGATGGCAGCTCATCAAGTCTTAGTTTTATATACAGGCACTACTCAGAAATTAGAATATGCTGGAAAGTTGTTCTATGCATTCATTCATTACAACATATGCCGCCGCAGTTACCTGACTCCTAAAAAACGATATTTGGTAAAAATAGCACCACATCCTTACTGTACATTTTGTACATATTTTGTCGTCCATATATTATGGGAATGCACTGAGGTTCAAGGTTTTTGGAATAAGGTAGTAACTCTTACATCACAACTATTTATGATAGAGATCCTGCTCTGCTATTACTGGACACCTCCAACCTCCCACCCGTACCCAAATTCCCTGAGCTATGGATGGCCTGCATGACAGCTGCTAAAAATATTATAGTTCAACGATGGTTGCTGTCTGTGAAATGATGGTTGTACTCTGTTAGACATACTATACATGGAGGTCTTCTCAGCTACAATTAACCATGCTATCCATCAACTATCAAACGCTGGTTAGTAGGCATCGATGAGGTTAGAAAAAAAAAGTGTGATTAAGGACTGAAATGCTGTATGATGACACTTAACTCGTTTATATGACTGCTGTATCGTAACCTTGTGTTGATGTATTATTGTGTTGCCAAAATGTGTGTTGGTAGGGAGGGGTGGGGGGGCTTTGACTGTATTACTTTTCTACAACTTTTCTACAAAATTGTAATCAGTCTGGAAAACAACAATGAAAAGTGAATTGCAAAACAAAAAAAAAGTTACATGCAGGTAATTCAACATAAAAATTTAAATCAATACAATTTATGTACCAAGTACAGATGCAAGAGTTTACTCTGAGGCCTGTCATTTTTGTATTTAAAATCCACTTTATTTTATTTCAAGCAATATTTTAATTTTCTGAGTATTTTAATTTGAGGTTTTCTGAGGCTGTAAGTCCTTAGCAGCAAAATATAAACAAATAAAAGCTGAAATATATTGATTTGCATGTGATTTGTCTATACAGTACTAATTGTGTATATTTCATCTTTGAAGTTAAGATACAGAGAAAATTT
>JAVQJG010250986.1:0-10605 GCA_036024015.1 Craterocephalus amniculus | reverse complement strand
ATATATATATGTGTATATATATATGTATATGTATATATATATGTATATATATACCGATATCGGATCGGTAGCTCATTCCACCATCGAGGGACAACAGAGGAGAAGAGTCTGGATGCTGATCTCGCCGCGTTGTGAAGGAACCACCAGGCGTCTTTCAGTGGCAGAGCGCAGCTGACGAGAGGGAGCGTAGCTCTGGATGAAAGAATGAAGGTAGGCAGGAGCCATGTGCGTTAGGGTTTGGTAATCCATAAGCAGAGCTTTGAACTTGATGCATCCTGCAACTGGAAGCCAGTGCAGAGGAGTCAGCAGGGGAGTGACAGATTGAGCAGATTGAGCTAAAGGTGGCGATAGGAAAGGAGGAGCTGAGTGTCGTCAGCATAGCAGTGGTAAGATTTGGATTTCACAAAACGATTTTCTAATGTCTCTTGAACATCAAAGTTTATGCACAAGATTATTCATGAAAATGCAAGGGTTGATATAATTAAGAAGTTCACGTGATTTAAAGTCACATAAAAAACATTTATGAGTGTTTTAAGCATCTTAAGACCCCTATAATGTATAATGATTCCCATTTGCTGCACACATTTTCCACGGACAAGTCTTTTTTTTTATTATTTCGTATCTGAGAAACTTCATCTGTGTCATGCTGAGTCTAGCTTCAGGGGGACCTCTGGGATCATATTGTCTTCTTTGATAATCTCTATTTATTTTCTGTGCAGGTTGGAAAATTTGCCACTAATCCCTGGGGTCTTGGTAAATGTTTTATCACTCTGAGATTCTTCACAAGATGTTGTGATTAGGGAATGGAAAGAAGTCTATGTGATACTGTCTGTATTGCAATTCCCAAGGCCTGTCCGGGAGCCTCTGCTGCTCCAGGCTCCACCGAGGGAAACTTGGAGCTCAGTGGGAGCATCTCTCACTCTACAGTTTCCAAATGCAGAAAAAAAGGGTAACGTGGGGTCCTGAGCAGCGGCAGTAAGGGTGGTGTTTGGGACCCTACAGCAGTCTGCCTGATTACATCGCCACACAAGCACGCCTTCAAAGCCTTCCCCTTCCCCACCTCCCAGTTTGGCCAGATAAGGGCTCCCTCATGCTGTGGTTCAGCTAAGGGACAGGAAGACACAAGAAGAGGTCAACGGTAGTGCCATCTGCTCCTCATGTACAACAAATACTGCACGTCTATATCAACAAACTGCAATACTGTCCAAACATAAACACATATCCTATCCTGCATATGGACTGGCTCCTCACGCTGTTGCTTTGATCACTCAATAGGCTTTATATTGAGGCCTTTAGTGTGTAATGCATTCAGGATGCTTATCTGACTTGTACAAGCTGCACAAGGACACTGTTGATTGAGTCAATATGTTTTTTTCTTTTTCCATGCCTCAGCACATAAAGAAGGACTGCTTTCTTGCGTAGGAGGCCTGCTCCTGCCAGCCTTGGCTTACAATGTATGTTAACAGCTTCTATTAGGAGTATGCTGATATGGGTCAGTTATTGACCTGGTATTCCTGCATGTCAGTAGCTGCTTAGGCCACAACAATGATTGACAGCACCCACAACACACAAAGATACCTTATTCTTGGAATGAGAGGCAACTCAAATATAATTTAATCTAATCTAAAAATGGAGGATGGCATTTTTGGATGAGCATGCCAAGCACCACAGCAGAAACACATCGCCATAACTCGCTGATTGGCTCCACATCCTCCAATGGACTCATGAAACAGTGGAAACAGCTCTCACAGAGGCTGGATGGTGTTGCACAAAGACAGCTGGGCCAGTGCCTCCAAGTTTACTGCTCACTTAGGCGACTTTTCCAAGAGCCTCTCATCTTTTCTTGCCTGGATATGTCTGCTTTCCTTGCATTATTTCTGTGATAATGCTCCCTCCCAGCTCTAACACATTATCAAGCCAATCAGGAGGTAATGACTATCATCTGGATCTATGTTTAACTAAGTAGTTTCCAGTACGTTCTAACAACACCCCTCCATTTCCCCTTACCTCAGTCTGCCACCTCATAGCTACTCTCTCATGACCTCACCTAAAAAGGTGTTTTCCACTGTTTGTTAAGTAAGACCCGAGGGTGTCTGCTTCTCAACAGCCATGACCCCCACCCCAACAATCAGAGATTGAAAAAAAGGTCTATTACATCTGTGGTTCCAAGCATTTGATGAATGAAAGGTTAACTTGCCAAAACAACAAAGGAGCTGGATACAGTCACCACGCAGGGTAATAAAAACTGGGGAATATCAGAGTCAGCTTAAAGGCAAGAGTATAGTATGAGCTGTTCTGCAAGCATGTGCGTGAGCAGTGAGTGAAACTGCCATGTGAGGGCTTGAATAGGAGCCAGAGAAAACAGAATCGGCTTTGGATAAAGGAGAAGAGTTACACAACAGAGCCCGTAATACCTGGTCAAACAAACTTGTGACTGATTCATTTCAGACGACTGAATGGTTCAAGAGTGAAAAGGATCATGGGACTGTGACCAAACAGTCTTTAGATCATTCTTTTCTGGGAGAGGCCCCGGAGTGCATCACCCTAATGCTACTCAGGCTGTGTTTGTAAAACCCTGATTTATATTTGAGCAAATGGGAAACAAATTGCCTGAGCATGCATGAGTCTTCTCGAGCTCAGGGATTCCCTAATCCAAATGCGAAACTGACAAAAGGAGACAGACAGCACAGGACCTCAGAGCTTCTTCTGTTTGGTTTGGCGAGGGAGGATAGTGACAACCCCGTACAGAGACGATTGACAGTCCTGGGCCCAGCTTCTATAATGCACACGGGAAGCCCCCAAAAATGACTAAATCGCATAATGTTTCATGCAAACACAATACAATGAGATGAAGCACAAGGCTGCAAGTGACTAAGATACCACATAATTCCCAGGGTGGAACAATGAAGCTCTTTTATTGAAGATAGATGATGAAGTGTGGACGAAGCTTCAACTTGCATCATGACAGCAAACTTGAGCAGAGCCAAATGTCGAGCATGTGCCTTTAAAGGCTCATTTTCTCCTGCCTGGCAAATATTAGGATCTGGTGAACATAAAATACGGTGGTTATAAATATGAGTCTGTGTGTCTCTGTATGACAATACCCATGCCAGGGAGCGTGTGTGTGTCTGTGTGTGTGTGGGTGTATGGTGAAAGGGTGGGGCATTGAAAAGAGGCCCCTCTAGCCCAGACTTGAAAAGGCATTCTTTCATCATTGCTAATCTCCCAAACATAAACATGAGAGCATCCACACAGTCTTTCTCCGGGCCAAAGAGCTGACCCTCCCATTACTGGCGATGAGGACCACACGAGGACAGGGGGCCATGCGTGCTGTTTGTGTTAAGGAGAATTGCGCTGACATGCATCAATCAAGATATCAGTTTTATAACAGTTGTTTGTGGACAGATTCTGAGAGCATTTTGTGGGTTTGTGTACGTAAGTGTCGGCGTACTTGTTTATGATTGTGAGGCGTGTGTGTTCCTGTGCTGCTGGGTAAATCAGACATCAAACCAGGGCACGACAATTTCATCTGTAACAACCTACAATTAGCTATTTTTTTCCTACAACAACGATGTCAAACATAATTGTATGTGATTTCAACAAAAAATTAAGTCAGAAGCTTTTCATGCCTTGATAAGGTGGCAAAGAGAGATCTGAGGTCTCTGTTTGGTACTCGAGACCGATTCTGAGAAGCAAGTCGGTCAACCGAAGCAGGACAGCTGAAAACTGGAACATCTGGGAATGGGTGAAAGGTTTCCAGGCAGCTGAATGGTTATGGAGCGAGCGTGTGTCCGAGTACAATATTGCCATTTTACATTTATAGAAACCCCTGCATAGTGGTGTGGTGGTTAGCACTGCTGCCTCACAGCAAGAAGGTTGCTGATTTGAGCCCCAGGCGGAGATGGAGCCATAGGGGGCTGCTGGTTCAGGCTGAAGAGGGGTTTGAAACAGCGGTCTTTCTGTTTGGACTTTGAATGTTCTCCACATGTATGTATGCGTCCTCCCCGGGTACTCCACCTTCCTCCCACTGTCCAAAGACATGCATTGTCACTAGGAGTGAGTGTGTGCATGAATGGCTGTCTGTTGGCCCTGCGATGGATTGGCAACCTGTCCAGGGTGTACCCTGCCTCTTGCCTGATAATGCCTGGGATAGGCTCCAGCCCACCCAGCCCATCTGTCAAAAGATCCAATCTTGTTACCTCATTTTGCCTCTCATACCGGGTGACTTTGAGATTGGAGATTAAAAACATATTTTAATTTAGACCATATATCACTCCATATTTCAACTCAGACCTTACTGATGGTGATTAAATAAGGGAGTTACACCAAATAAGCCACAAGATGTACTTTTACACGTTTACTTCTTACAATATCTCCAACAATGCAATGCATTGTATCAACAAAAGATTGATTGAACGAACACCATCACAGAAGTAAAAACAATTTGCTGTGACAACATTCTGAATACACCATGCACAGACAGTTCCTGTGTCTACCTGTAGAAATGCGTACAATTTTTCCTACCTTTCAAGTACTCTAAAAAGGAAGCTTACTGTGGGTGTTTTCTCATATCCAGAGCAGCTTTCTCAGAAGCCACTTCGACCATTACTCTGGATTTTCCTCTGTGCCGGTCAGACTCTGCTTCAGACCTGTTTGTCTCACTCAGTAAAACTCTTCTTTTCTTTGGTCTGTGATGAAGTTTGGGTCGTGCTCGATGACGACCTCTTCTTGGTCTCTACAGCTTCAATCCACAAATGTTCAAAAGCTCGCGGAGAAACAGAAAGCTATACTTACACCACGAAAATTTGCAGGAAATTCGACTGTTAGTACCCGAACTGCTCTCTATAATAGTGACTGTACAGGCCTTTAGAGGCAGTCGCAGTAATTAGGTCAGGGCTCATTCTACATATCACGGCATAGCTGGATCATGTTCGGGGTAGAAAAGCTGCCATTTTAACATTTACACTTACATAATAGACATATCATTGTCTCTTAGCTGCATGTCATGGCTAAGAATCGCATAAATCATTTAGGCTCTGCATCAATCAATCATGAAAATATCAATCAGGCTCTGACATGTATTAAGAGTTGATATTCTTATTATTCAACTTTGCTGAAGTTGCAAATGTTGGCCAATGAGGTGATACAACATGTGCTCCTTTCTCAGGCCTGTACTACTGGCATGAAATAAGCTCGGTTCACATGACTCATGTCTCTGCTAACACACACACACACATTCACACACAGATACATCCATGCGCCGCACTACTCCTTGCACACATGCTAAAGCTCATCTTGCAGAGCATTTAAAAGATAAGGCCAGTGAGTTAATGCAGACGTGCTGCCATAATCCAGCCCTCCCCCCCCCTCCCTTCTGAGTGCCTTCCCCCCTCTATGCTCTTCTCTAACAGTTTCTTTGCGCTTGGGCTGCATATCTGTGACAGATTAGGGCAGATCACCAAGGATTACCTCCAGTAGACACAGCCTATACACGCTGACCATGGACACCCCCACCACTCCCCTGCGGTGAGAGAGTAAGAGGCAGGGGGCCGGATTGAGCTTTAATATTCAATTGCTTCGTTTATTGATCATGTGCTTGAAGGAAATACTTCTCAGTACTTGCAAACGGTCAAAACATGTATCTGAGAATGAGCATATTTGCTTTCGTTGCAAATTTAAACATTCCTGTTAAGAGTGACTATTGCTAAAAGGATGACTGATGCCCTGGTAAGCTGTCACTGCATTGGGATTCTGCTGCAGAGTGGGTCAGACCTCATTATTGTTTGACTGCTGGATGAAAAGGTTTGTACGACCCATGGCACAATGTGACTACCCCTTCTGCAAACAAACAATTAAGGGAACCTGAAGACAATGAAATCAATCAATAAATTTGAAATCAAGGGGAAACATGTTCTTGATACATTTAATCATTTTAAACCAAACAAAGACAAACAAAGAGAGATTTTTGTAAAGCCTTAAAACATAAAACCATAAAATTATATTAGAATAAACAATAAAAATATTGCAGACCCTCCTCCCATAGTCTCATAATCAAAAGGGAAGGTTTTAAGGCCACTCTTGAACACAATTGTGCCTGCCCCCCCTCATCCTGCTGGAAGCAGGTTCCACAAGAGAGGAGCCCAATGGCAGAAGGATCTGCCCCCCGTTCTGCTTTTGAAGCAGCAGCAGCAGCAGCAGCATTTTGGACCAGATGAAGACTCTTTACGGACTTGTTAGGGCAGCCAGACAATAAACAACTGCAGTGTGCAAGTTACAAAAGTGTGGATGAGTTTCTACACACCTGTCTGGGAGAGGATGTCAGACTTTTGCAGTGCTACACAGATGACAGAGAGCAGTTTTATTTTCTTTGTTATAGACTCAGTAACTTCGTCCTGCACCACACATCTCAGCATCATCCAGTGGTCTGAGTGGGAACTGCAGCACTGGAGGGGAGAGGAGGGAGCATGCAGTGAGTTTATCTCATGGATTTGATGTGAATGTGAGATAAAATGAAACTGATATATGAACACTTTTATATGTAATGCTTGTGGGGATTTTAAGAGCAACTTTTCAAATATGAATTGCATTTGAAATTAGGGAAACTTTACGCCCAACTTTCTGGAGTTCACTGTTCCAGTCCAGAGAGAATATTTTGTGCATTTCCATTAAAAGAGAGTCTCAGTAAATTAGTATCAGCCTTTATCCTTCCTCATCCAACTACAGCACTTCAATGACATCACAGATCTTGATTATGATCAATAATATATGAATAGATTAATATGCATATATGATATGTATAAAATACAGCTCCATTTTAATATAATCAGGATTTTATTCATGTTCTTTGTTTAAAGACTTTTTCTCATTTTTCCCTCAAAATTCCTCCTCATATGTTGCTGCATTAAATCAAACCGATCGAAGAGAATATTTCAGTGTTGTACCACTATGGACAAGTAAATCATTTTATGGGCAAAGTATGGTCTGAAATTGAAAAGCACCCAGAAAGAACGATATATAACAAGTTTTAATGAATGCTTGAAACGTGGCATAGCCCTCTTGATAAAAAACAATTAAAAAGCAAATCAGCCTCTTTTTCGACTCAGTAGTCTTCATTTTCATGTATGGAAACAAAAAGGGCTTGCGTGGGTGTGTGTGTGTTTGTGGGATGGAGCAGGTGTGTGTGAGATAGACAGATACAGGAGGGGGACAATGGGGGGGACCGAGACTCCACCTGGACTCAGAACAAGCAGGATACCAACAGGGGACGTGGACACCACACAACGCACACTACAAAGGGCTGGCAGGGCGAGGTGCATGAACGCCATAACACAGCCAAAGTCCTATTGTTCTAGCCCTGTTTCATCTCTCCTCCTTCTCTCCAAATATTTGGAGGAACGCTCTGAATAACATACTGGTACTGAGAATATTGCACTCTGTATATTGTTAAAAGGAACTCGGGCAGTCAGAGTTTTTCGCTCTTCAAAGACGTCTGCTTTGTTTTGTTTGGGTTTTGTTTGCTCCTGTATTTGAATTGTGTACCGTGATTTCGTGGATATCTCATTGTTCCAGGATTTCAGATTGTTGGACAGAGAAGCACCCACTGGCTCATTTATTTTCATTGCATCATGTGACTCATTGTAATTGCTGCGCACTGGGAGAAGTGGGCTGAAATGATGCAAAAAATAACAACTGGCTCCTGTTTCCCACTGCTGCTGCTGCTTGCTGGGGAGCTGTTTGTGAGAGAAGTTTCGTTCTCCTTCATCATTAGACTTTCAACAAGACCGTTACCATATAGACTTCCAGGCTGCTCATTTCCATACCCGAGCCAATGGGAAGTCGGTGATTAAAAATACAAGACCACAGCTTTGCTTCAGAGTTCAAAAACACAGAGCTGAAAGTGTGGAGCTGAACTATTAATCATGTGATCAATGGGGGATGAGCACGAGTCTCGACAACGCAGGGTTACAGCATCATCTTCCAGGGTTGTTTGATGGCCCTTTCCTTGGGACCCCAGCATTGATTGGGCCCTGAGGGCACCCCGCGGCGCTGCCCTGTCACCAGGGGCCTGACTGACAGCTCTAATGAAGCCTGCCATCATCGGGCAAGGGACCACTCAAGAGCAGACGCTGAACTTCAATCGGCCCGTGTGACGTCCAAAGAGTTTTGATTTCTCGGCAGTGGTGAGGGGGGTAAAGAGAGGACCCCTGTGGGAGACAGGCAGCACCAGGCCTGCCTTTGAATATTCTTCCGTTTACCGCTTGTCAGTTCTTGGTACTGGAGATGAACAGAAGAGACGTGGAGTGTGTGTGTGTGTGTGGGGGGGGGGGTAACTGTGGTAAATTTTTCATAAGCAAAAGAGAAAAAAAGACGCAGGGACTCACAGTCCCTTGAGACGAGGTTTGGACGCTGCCATATGAACGCAGACTGGATGTCACTGAGCCAGTTGGCGATAACAGCTGCTTTCTGAGCAGAGCTGCGCTGATTTGTTTGTCTGAGTGAGACAAAAAGATGTCAGGTAACTTTAGTTTTCTTCATAGTTTTGTTAGGGATGGAGGGAAAAGTTGTGCGTTCTCTAATTCTCTCTGCCTCGCACGCAAACGCATCCCCTCTTTGTGCGATGGAGGGATGCTGAAGAGCAGTTGAACCTCAGAAGACTCATCCTCACTTTGTTCTATTATTCACCATCTCTGGCTTCAGAACTCTCTAGGATCTCCACGGGGTTACACTCTCTATCCTGATGGAAAGACTCCTGTGACGCTGAGAGCCTGTTTACTCTCTGGCCCTGTGCTCCACCGGAGCATACAAGCAGTCCCTTCACTCCCATGCTCACATCACAGCCATCAAACGTAAATCAAAAACAGAGCGGTGCAAGCCATTTGTTAATCGCATGTTTGCTGACACTTTCTGAAACCGCTTCTAATGAAAAAAAGCGCCGTTTTTGGAGACTGGCAGATCATTTGATTATGACATCCAGACAAATGTCATGGAAAGGGTTTACTCTGCTGCACGACATCTTCTCTTTGTTGTTTTCAGTCGGCAGGCATCTTTACATCATCGCCCATTATGATTCAATACCCTCTCAGAATGCTCATTTGTAACAGCATAAATAGTTATTTGAAAGATAAAAGCAAACATGTTTGTTTTTTGTTTGTCTTTTTTTTCTTTTTTCCAACTCCCCTATGGCATTCATAAACACTTTGGTAATAAGGACCAGAGCAGGATTTTGCTTTTTTTTTAAAAAAGAAAAAAAGAGGAGCAGAGGATGCTTTGATGTACTCTTAGATTAAGTGAAGTCTGCAGCGATGTCTACAAAAATGCATTCAGTGTATACAGTCAGCACAGCTAGACAGATTCCTCTCTGCTGGCCCTTCCTCTCTGGTCCCAAACCACCACAGCATAAAAAGAACTTCTGTATGTTCTGTTGCAGCAGGAGACTTGTACGGACCCTGTTGACAGCTTCAGATGAAGCATTCCCCAAAGAAACACAAAGTGGGGAGATTTTTTATTTTATTTTCCTTCATAAACTTATGTTTTTCCCCCATCCCAGAAATTCCCTACCCACCACCCCTCCGCATTCAAAAGTTTTAAAAGCCGGCGTTCAGAGCTGCTTTGATTTTTTATATATACATATTGCTCAGCTTAAAAGAGATTTACCAACTACTCGATGCTCGGCGGACGAGCATTGCCCAGGCTACCAGATGAAGTGCTAATGTTGGAGTCAGAGAAAGGGGGAAAAAACTGTTTCAAAAAAGAAATAATGAAGAAAAAAACAGAGGGAATGATTTTGCAAGCTGTTATAAAATAGTCAGCACTTTCAATTTCAGATTTTATCTTCAAATTTAAACATTGGATTCGGTGTGACAAAGTCAGCCAGAGGCAACAAGACGTTTTTATAAATGCGATGCGCTCTGATGACATGCAAAGCAGTTTGTAAGCAGAAAGTGAAAATATGTGCGTCTCCAGAAAAGCATACAGTACTGCTGATTTACAAATCAGCAAGCTGACATTTTGTTTAAAAAGGAACAAAAAAACAAACATTCCTTGGCACAGTGTGACTGCAATGATTCCTTCTACCGTATGCTGTGCAGCTTGTTTTTTTTTCATTAGGCTGGTAATGAAAGGTGACATGAATAATTTAACATAAACAAAGCATGTGATTCCGAATTCAATGCAGCTCCAAAAGCACATGTAGCTACGCCCCTGCGGGTGGTGAAATCATGGTGAGACAATGCTGACCTCTACTGGCCAGCTCTGCACTTCAGTTCAGCATTGCTACCAGACTGGCTACAGTATGGCTATGAGCACGACTTCGTGCTAAGGTTAATTTGCAACAATACACAAAGATGTAATGAAAGACTTTTTGTTTTTTAATCATCATTATGTACTGTAATGTGAGGAGGGGTTTTATAGAGGAATTTAAAGCCCGAAATGGTTTTACAGTAAATAATTTTTCATATATGTTAACTTCTTTTTTTTTGTATTACTCTCTAGTCTCCCAGTCAGCACTTTTAAAGTGACAGATACAAAAAAGACATTTTTAAAAAACTGATCTTTAAGAGGACATATTGTCTTAAAGGGCACGATTCCCATTTCTTCCTTACTTCT
>JAVQJG010250978.1:0-13876 GCA_036024015.1 Craterocephalus amniculus | reverse complement strand
AGCTTGGGATAAAAACAAGTAAAACATGCAAGTAAAAATGGATAAAAACACAGTAAAACCACGCTAAAACCAAGCTAGTGGGACACAGTCCAGTTCTGGCAGCACCTGCTCTTTCGCCTAGTGACATAGTTTTATGTTTGGTTCATAAATTCATGAGATTAATTTTATATTGACGAATCTTTGGAAATCAGCAGAAACCAACTTAAAGTATTACAGTATCAAGTGTTCTTCTTTGTTGACATCGCTCTCATGAACTGCCTTTCGATTGAAGCCAAACAGCATGGTTGGTCTTTGACTATGGTCAGAGTTAGAAAAAGTCTTTTGGATACAAGAGGTTTGCCTCAAAGATGGGGATGACTGGCTGGTCCAGAATGATGCCACCAAATTCGAAATGGATGTGTATAGTAGGCTGGATAACCTAAGCACAACAGAGAATGAAAATGTTGATGAAGCTTATGGCTGTAATGATATTCAACCTTGACATCAGGTACTTGGTCATTGCAAATTTAATGATGTTGCATGATTAAAAAAGGTAGTCGAAGGGATTGCAATAAAAGGGAAACATGACAACAGCAACACAAGCTGTAAAATATGCACACAGGGCAAGTTCACACCAAGCAGAAACGCAGAGACGCTAAAGCTAACAGCACTACATGCAGAACCATTTACTGATGATTAGATGATTTTCCAGACTTCATCAAAACAAAAAGTGACACAGCAATAGCTATAGGAAATTCATAGCAGATGAAGCTCCACATGGAACGATAAAGTGCAGTAGGTAGGCTATTAGTACCGTATACCATGCAAGAGTTCTAGTCTTTACTTTGGAGTAACGGGATAAAGTATGAGACAAGTGCACCACTCATCTCATCCAAACGAAACTGATAAGATAGGATCGAGAAGCTTAATTGGAGAGTAACATCCCAAAGCAACTCCGGACCTATTCTGCAAAGACAGCAGCTTAAATCCACAACAGGTGCTACAGTAAGCAGCTGGAGCAAATACCTTAGGCTACCATGTTTTCACAGAAAAAAACACCTAACCTGTCTAACATGATGATGTGCGGGTCTGAGTGTTATGTTTATGAACAGGAGATGAAGAAGCTGAATTCTGGATGTGAAAAGGGGAATCTTTGTTGGCGAAGAGAAATATAGTCCAGCATATAACTCCTATTATCCTGAGGCAGAAACGTCTTAAAACACAGGCCGGTAAAATTCATTGCAAAGACAGACTGTACTGCACAGACTGTGGGTGTCATGGTGATACACCACAAATGATAGTCAACCAGAGTCATGGGCCAGCATAAGAAAAGTATACTGTATGTTGAGGAGACTGCTGAGGCAGATCCGACCCACACGGATAGTAAGAAGACGGAGAAAGGAGATATCCTCAGAGACAGAGAAAACCTTCCAAAGAGTGCTGTCCGTGTGTGGATTCCCAGATGTGAGAGACATGTGGTCTTTCCTTTTTCTTCTTGTACTAGCTAACCACTTTGGTGACTATGTAACGATTAGACAGCTGCAGAAATGTCCGTACATCCATCCATGAACACATCAGTGTTTCAAGCTGATTGATTTGGACATGTTTTTTTTTTCATAAGTGTTTATCTCACATACATTATATTATGGCAATACTTTTCAGAAAGGAGTTAGTCACCGTTCTAATTCGCAGGCTTGCAAAGAACCTGAGGAGCAGTTCTGTTCATCTGCATCAGGTGTGCTGGAGTTGGAAAGAACTAAAAGATGCAGGGCATTAGTCCCCAAGGACCAGAACTAAAAAGCATTGGTGTAGATGAAGAACAAAAAATTAAAAGGTGAAATGAACCTAATATTTAAACAAAGCACAACTTAAAGGGGAAGTTTGGTATTTTTTTTAACCTGGACTTATTTTCTGGCATGAAATACGATCATTTACTCACCCAGACATTTTTGATGTAACTTGAACTCTTTCGGGAGATATTTAGATCCACTCGCGAACAGTATCAGATATAATGGGAGTGAACGTGGCAAACCTGCGTAGGCTCTAAATAAGGCCATTTCTGCCACAAAACTCCTTAATTTCATTAATGTTTTGTTATTAATCGTTGGTCCGATCCCGCTGTGAGCCCAAAGTAGCTTGGAGTTGCTTTTTTTGTGGCGATCTGCTGTTACTTACAGCCATTACTCAAATTTAATGGCTGTGTCAATGGCTAATCTGTAACTTTCATTTTACCCGGCGGGCATCGCTATTATGCTGCTCCAGCCTAAGAAGATTTACGCTGTATGAAGGATCGTAGCCACATACGACGTGTCTGGAGTTAATCCACGACCATTTTTAAGATGATCATTAACAGCGATGCTTTTGACAAACGTGCCGCAAATGTAAGAAGCACCATACAATGTAGTTTATGAGCACTTTGGCTCTACGATGCTTTTGGCAAATGTGCCGCAGGTTAAAAAATACAAAACTTTCCCTTTAACCCAGTCATGCATACACTATTCAGAAATAGAGCCATATGTTTTTTGCATATAGTAAATGACTTCCATAGACACACACAGTGATGCATTTTTATTTCTTAAACATATTTTACTGTATTTATTGAATGTATTTTGATATTTTATTCAAAATGATTTATTAAATATGCTTTTCATATTTCTGTTATGAATATTCTATAAATAAAATATGGCTGTATCATTTTTCTTTTCCTGTTAGTCACAAAAGAAAGTTTGGTTGTTACAATGTATGTACCTATGTACCTAAATGTAGACTGTCATCTACTGTCGCCATTCACTGTCATTGACAGTGTATTGCATGACTCACTTATGCAACCTGAAATGGCAAAGTTACAAATATTACATCCCCACACATGAATATACTGGAAAACAGCAGTAAAATGGGTGTCCACTGTCCATGAGCGGCAGTAACTAGAGACTAGGGCTGGCAAGCATATTCAGAAATATTCATGGCAGAAACAGAACCTCACATTCCCTCTGCGTTATAAACTATTTTTGGAAAAAAGCTCCAAATAGATAAATATATAATATTTATACAACACATGTGCAGCTACACCAGACTGTGCGGTGAAGCTGCAGCAGAAAAGCTTCCCTGAATCAGAATAAAAAATCAGTGCAGATCTGTAAGAGAGAAATATAAGCAGTTGGTGAACTTACATTTTTTTAACAAGATAGAAGGAAATCCTGTTGTTAGCCCTGCATCTTGTTGTGTGCTCTACCAACAAAACAGCCAATGCACCTACTGTATAAATGACTGTGTCGCCCAGATATGCCTGAAAATAAAGGGAGCCAGTAAAAACAGGAAAAGATAAAGTAAAGTGATGATTAGCAGTGATTCAGTTTTCTCCAGCATGCTGTCTGCCATAGTGGAGCAAATGCTCTCAAAGTTCATTTTCTGATCAAATTCAGCTTTTGTACGTCGCTCATTTGGCTGTCATGCTGCACAGCTACACAACTGAGCTGCAGCACAAAAGCTGAGAGCCGACAGGGAAATTACTGGCAACAAAGCAGAGATGCTCAGGATGAAATCAGTGCTGTTACAGCTGTTACTGCATTTTCATTTTCACCAAACATACAAGCATCTCTTCCTTGATGTAATTCATTTAAGAGGATTGTTTTGACAGTTTTCAGTTTAAAGACAACACAGTTTATTGAACTAGTCTTCTAACACATTAGTCATCCTTACAGAAATGAGTTAAAGTAGCCTATTCATTCCACTTTCCTATGTTTTAATTTTAAAAAAAACATAAATGCTGCCACTTTTTTTTTAAGGTTGGCTCGATTGGTGGCATGTAGCTACACTGACTGAGCTGCCACCTCATGTACTCAGGCTGTATTTTCTGTTGTTAGGTGTCATTCCATGATTCTTATCACCCCCTTTCCTGTTCACCTATGATCAAATATAAGCCACAGAAGCCAACAAATCCTTCAAATAAAAGTTTAGCTTGATTAAAAGTATGAAAACTTACCTAATTAAAATGATAAAAGCATTTGGTGTCATTTTCTGCACAGTGGATGCCAGCTTAATAGGCTATAACCTGCCAAAACTACTGTGTAAATGTCTGAGTGTGTGTTTTTACAATATATGGCACAGATGCTAGATAGCCGGCTGTAACCCCAGTGGCCTTTTCCTTAGTAAGCTGTCATCTCGGGGGGCGGGAGGTGGAATTGGATGTCGGGAAGGACACAGAAGGACAGAAGAGAGGGCATGATCAGACGATAAGGAATAGGTAAGGGAGAGGAAACAACCAATAGCAGAGGGGCCTTTGCAAGCAAGCAAGAAACAATGTTTATTGTGAATTGAAGATGTATAAAAACAAGAAGGAGAAGTAGGAAGGGGAAAAAAAACTTATGAATCAACAGATGCTATCTTTACTGAGAGAATCCATGGCAACCTTCCCACTGCAGGCTTTTAAAAATCTCTTCAAACAGAACGGCACCAGATGGTCCACGTTGTACAAATATTAGTCACAAGCAAAAGGTTCTTATTTAGGAATTTCTTTTTATTGATGTGAAATTACATCATCGGTTTCATCACTGTCACTGTCGTCATGTGGACAGACCGGTGGCTATTGGATGATTCTAATTCAACCTCACATCCACCAACTTCACAGGTTTATGCAGGGAATCACTAAAAACCGCCTCCGAGGACGACCTTCAAATAGGAAACCCACTTTCTGGATCTGTAAGTGTTGCTATAGCTGGATTTTCCACCTTGTCTTCAAACAAACCTGTCATTGCTTATTTTATACATTTTAACGTACATTTAATATTATCTTGTGACCTGATGACTCCATTTATCAAAGACTAAAAGCAAAAAATATATTTTCTGTGTTCTGGGATCTAACCATCTCCAATATTTAACTCCTACACTGTCAACAACTTATCCACTCACACTGTGTCTTACAGAGAGGGTGTTTGATTGATTGATTGATTTTAACTTTACATATAGTAATAAAATGTGTACAAGTCACACACAGGCCAAAGAGATCTGATGGGGTGTTTACATTGGCGAGAAGATATCCGATCTGTGTCACCTGAAGGCATAAAGATTGGATATGGTTGCCGTCTGAACAGGTTTCATGTCACATTCATGTTACTTGGGCCTGCAGTGTAAACATAGTCTGAATGTATGCTTAAAGTATTCACTGGTAAACATTTATAAGCACTAGCTTGAACTGTAATATCTAAGATGAACATGTTACACCTTGGTACGAGGCTGGACTCAACTGCACCAGGAAGATATTAAAAATTCAGATGTCATATTTTGTCTGCTGCTGTTGAAAATGTAATATGTTGCATTTTATTACAACAAATCTAAACATGATCTTGGCCTCACTGTCAGTTCTTATGAAATAAATTCCAGATCAATGACTGACCATCTACCATTTCTCACTATAACATCTAAATAAGGTGGTTAGTGACAACAGAGCTTTAGAAACAAAGCATACATTGTCAAAACTTAAACTAAATAATACAGAACCAAGGATGTCCATGTCCCTATATTTACTATATTTAATCTCCAAATTATTGATGATTTACTAAATAGACTATTTTTATTAGTGAGTTAAACACTAATTCTAATTTTCAAATGGTATGCATTCACAATTCACAATATTAGCAAAATTGCATTCACAATATGCATGCATAAACAATCATACAAGATTTGTGTCTTAAGGTCCATTGATGCAAATAATGTGTCAGTTCAACAAACAACAAATGTTAAACTTCTGTTCTACCAAAACAAAAATGATAATATAATAATAGTAACACACAGTCAGTACGTCAGTAACGGTAACAACGTTGTAATGATTGAGAGAGTAATTAGTAAGATTACCCGTTACTGAAAAAAGTAGCGCCTGTTAGTAATGGCGTTCATTCAACTGCTGTTATTCCCATCTAGTATTTAGCATTTAGCAGATGCTTTTATCCAAAGCGAATACACCAATGATGCCAACACTGGAGGCAAGGAGGATGAAGTGTCTTACCCAAGAACACAACCACAAATGAACTGCATAATGCAGGCATGACCTGTCCAGTCTAAATCTGGTCATCTTGAGGAACTCATGACATAATATTACTCGTTTTAACAGGTAGGCTATAAGACAAATCACGGTGGGGTTTCACTGATCAACACAAGCATTACTTTTAGTGAATTTAACTATTATACATGCATATAACAGAAAAAAAACTTAACTAAAAAAAGTATATCACAACTTTGAGTCTGGTAGTATGTTGTATTTCCTAAAATATATAGTTGTTGTCATAGCGCTTGAAAAACAGAGCAGAACAGAACTAGATCAGTTGAAACTAATGTTTGTTACAGAGAGATGCCTCAGGTAATCAAGGTCAAGTCTACTTTCTGTTCACAGAAAACTGCAGGTCTGCTGAAACTCTCAGCTCAGTTTTTTTTGTAAAAGCCAATAAAAGGTGTCATTTTGTGTCTGTAGAAATAACAGGACCTAGTTTAACAGTATAAAGTGACTTCAATACCTGCATCAGACTGAGCAGTTTGAGTGAGACATTCTCTGCCAGCACTCTTGTACAACATTCTGATTGAGCCTGTGTGTGAAAAGAGCTGGTAATTATGATAACAATTCATGGTGATTATATGCTGCTTAGCCTACTCTCAGTTTGCTAGCATTTACCCATTCCTTCTCTCTGCAGACTTTTACGGAAAGGGAGTATTTTTACTGGGTTGTTTTAAAAAACAATTAAAATGGGTGAAATTGGTCTTAACTTCTGTTTCAGCTGACTGCTTTGTACTCTCTTCCTTCATAAATTCAACATGTGCCGTTTTGTGATATTCAAACAAGGTCAGTGGCACATATATGATTACTTTTTCATCATTTGTTAACTTGGTTACATTTTCTCAAAGTGAGATCTCCCTACCAAAAGTTTTGATTGCTTTGCTAGCTAAATATTTAGGCAAAGCTAATCAGCAGCTGAATAGACAGTCACTATGGTTGCGATGAAATACTGCAATTTTGCATGTAATACAGCAGAAAAATCACATGGAACCATCATGGAACATAAAGCTTGAAAATGTGAACATTTCAGATCTTCTCTGAGACCCCATGGCTGTTACCTTCGCTTCTCCATACATGCGCTATAAATTGAGGGCCCTCCAACTGCTGCCTACAGCAGGTAAGGTTCCCTGGACAACACAAATTAACACAAACAATTTGAAAGAAAACCTGAAAAGAAAATTCCTTCTAAAATTCTTCTAAGGTCTGTGTAAATTCTAAGGTCAGTGTAAAAGCTAGGAGAAGCTCAGGGTTATAGCTACTGAATGCCTGAATCTCATGGCATATCCAGCACTGCCACGACACGTTTTTAGTGGTGCTGCACATTAAGGTTTTAACATTTGAAGCAAAGTTTTATTTTTCTTCCCTTAAGTCAGTTTTCCTGTCACAAAACTTCATAAATAAAATTATGTTTCCATTTTAGGCATCACACACTTATGTGATTTCCAATTTAAAGTCAGAATTTCTTACAAATGCATGAAAAAAACCTTTAAATAACCTGGTAAATCCACTATTTCAACCCAAAAAGACTAATTATATAGGAAAATCTTGCTTGTTGGTTATCAAAGAGACGATCTGTGCCTGACAATGTCAGATTTGATGGCTGTTCCATCTCCACAAAGACCCTTCTGTGATAATAACAGCTTGTACCGGGACATCATCTTTCCTTTCATGTCGTTGCTGCAAGTTTTTTGTTGCATAATAAATTGGGTAATATTTCACGCTGGAACACAAAAAGAATGACAAGAAAAGTGGTTTATGTTCTGTATCGGACAAAATGGAGTGATGAACGACTGCTCTTGGATCACTGAGGTTTAAGACAGCTGATAATTATCACATGTAATTACTGTATTTAGGAGATGGATGCCATCGACTTTTGATAAAACTTTTGGAGTGTTTTCCGTTTCCACATGAAAACACAATATTGATGTTTTGGATTGTCTTAAGAAATCCTGAGAAATAGAAATTCAATGTCTTATAGGTGATAACCAAGGCAATGTTTGACTAACACAGAAGAACATCATCAATATTCTTCAGATAAGGAATTTATTTGACATTCAACCCTCCTCACCCAAAGATACTATAGTGATATGGGGTAAAGATAAGGATAATCATTAACAAAATAAATAAACAATGAAAACTATGTTTATATATATTTGATTTATTTGACCGGAGACTGACTTGACTCTGAAGCTAAAACAAAAAATGTTGAACCCCTAAGTCCACTAATTTGTAAGGGATGCTTCAGCTCTTACAACAAACGTTTTCTGTACTGTAAGTGCTGACAGCTGCTTGCACTTCTTTATTGAACTATTTTCCCATTCTTCATGCGCAAATGCCTCTAGCTCTCCTTGGTTTTTTATTGCTTGCTTGCTGTAAATGCCCCCTTTAAATCCCACCAGAGACTTTCAGTCAGATAGTGACTGAGAAGGTTCCTCCAGGACATTTCAGGATGTCTTTTTCATGGCCTGAAGGTGTGCTTGCTCACTGGAAAGTACAATAATCACCAAACTTTAAGCTGTAAACAGAAGGAATCATATTCCACTATAAACTGAAATTTCTTGGAATCCACAGCGGCCACTTGGCTCATCCAAACCACTAAGGGTTACATTCTCGACATTCTGGTCAGTTCACATGTTGTGTGAACTGACATTAAGTGTAGACTAAAACTGAAATATTAAGTTGGGGTGACTATCCAGATTTACTCACACAAGTTGAGTTGCCTGGGCTTTTAAAGATAACATCTTCTGGATTTACTCAGCCACTGCAGAAAGTGTCTGGACATTCAGGACTGCAGAAATCATCACAGGTGCAAAGCTGCCAAAGGACTGTAAACCGATCATTCACCACCTATTCACACTTGTCCCCTGTAAGGCGGTACACATCATTTTATACAAGCACAACCACATGAACAGTTTCTTCTCACAAGCCATCTCCCAGTTGAACACGCATAAAGACATTTAAATTAATCATACTCAATAATGATCTGTACCCTCCTGTAAATAAGACTTAACACGCGTTTATTGCCACCTGTATATTTCTACACAGCATATTTATCTTAATCTACTGTGCCATCCATCTGTCTTCATTCTAAGTCAATGCGAGTATGAGATATATATGACAACCAGCGACAAATTCCTTTTGTGTGTGTGTGACCATGCTTGGCCAATAAAGCTGATTCTGCTTCCGAGATCATTTCATTTTACCAATATAAGTTGTTTCAGCTCAGAGACAGTAGCCTACACATGAATATTTATCCTAACTTTGTTCAATATATGATTCTATTTCAAACACAACACCTGAACCTTTTAGTTGAGTTGACACCCGATTACAGTTTTAAGCCACTCGACTTTAAAACTTTGTTGTTGTTTTTTTACTGTGATGCCCATAGGTGTGATTAAATAACCTTCTCTGTCAGCTTTTGTGGAAGTTACTTTTGTCTTTTCAGCAATCATAACTTACCCTGAGTTCCTCCATGGATGGAGTTATATGCCAGCTGAAGCAAATAAAGGATCATTAGAGTTCCCAAAGGCTGGATTATGTTTCAACTATTACTGAGGCCAAAAACACTGCCTGTCTTAAAAAACAACATTATATGGAGGCTGAATTAACAGGTTATCTTTTTATAGACTATATTACATTATGCTTTCAGAGACCTTTGACAAGAAAATCCCATTTTGGTGGTGTTGAATATTTCTGATCGTGACTGTGCATAGCTTATATGACACAAGACAGCTTCTATTAAAGTGTATCAGGGATGTTCTTGTTGAGTGAATGTTTTGCCAGATAAAACTATACCGTGCCATGAGTCTTTATAGTCCATTGAAGAATGTGATAGGCTATATTTGAAATCTCTGAAATGAAATGTGACTTACTTTCTCTGCCACTCAGCTGTGTTTTAGTTGATATTCCACATCAGAGAGCTAAGTAGAAAGATATGTAATGAATTTTGTTTTTTCAGGTTTATTTTGATGTTTTTGATAAAGTCTGTAGAGAAAAGCAGCCTAAACACTTGAGATGTGGAATGATAGTCAGCAACAGTCCAGCTTCTCCATAAGCCTTTGAAATAGGTTTCAGTAAATTAAATCTAACAGAGATAATTTTTCAAGACAAACAGAAGGTCAAGTCCTGCTTTTTCCAAAGAGACTTTAAATCCATCCCCATACAAAGACCTGATGGGTGTATTATTGATTTAAAAATGCATCAACAATCTAAAGCAATACTTATGCAGTAGCTATAGTTTCTGTTGTCTGGATAAAAGTCGTTTTTTTGTCAGAGGAGAATAGTTGGAGATAATAGAAAGGCAACAGGAACTTAAACACTAGGCTACAGTGAAGGTAAAAGAGTCCAACCTGGTAGTAGAAAAAGTGTTATGAATACAGTGACTGGTGAGTGATGCTAACAGTGGCTCATGTAACGTCAGGTTTATGTCAATTGTTGCATTTAGCTTTTGTTTTTCATGTCTACATACCTGCTATGGAACTATGGACAGCAGAAATTTCTATGTCTAGGGCCTATGTTCTTTGTAACTGAGGATTGGAGCGCTTATAAATAAAAGTAGCATTGTAAGATAGTTTGACTAGCTAGTAGCTACATTAGCAAGCACTACATCAAAACACAGTAGGCTACATACTTTAACGTTAAGGACATTATGGTGGAAATAGGCCTATATTGTGTCAGAAAAGAAAAACTGTTTTGGAGAAGTGACTGCAGAGAAAAAAAGCTGCTGAAAAGTGATGCCATTGTGGCCAATAATTTTATTTCTTTACGAATTTTGGAGAAAACAATCAATGCTGCTTTG
Organism: Craterocephalus amniculus; assembly: GCA_036024015.1. NCBI lineage: Eukaryota > Metazoa > Chordata > Actinopteri > Atheriniformes > Atherinidae > Craterocephalus > Craterocephalus amniculus. Next base: position 3,056 of record JAVQJG010250978.1, on the reverse strand, counting down.
GGGCAATATCTGAAGAAAAGGGATTTGGACTTTTAAATCGTGTGTTTCCAAAATACAGCTTGCTCAAACAGCTTTTTTAAGATCTCCTACCGACCTTTAAGCGGCATTGTTCCACTAAGATAATCAAATAAAACAGACCAAAAGAGCTATTTTAATCAACTCTGTCATTGTCTTTACAGCTCCTTTGGTTTTGTTTTTTTTTAGATCCTGCAAAGAGCAGGATCCTTTCTTCCCGATTTCACTACATAATTATTTGCTCTAATTTGTCCATTTTTTCCTATAAGTGTCTTTGGTTCAGCTAACACATGCTGCTAATTGGTCATTCAGCCTAATTTTGCCACACCTTTCAAATTGTGTTTACAGCTGTAATCATGTTACTCAGAATTGAGGCCTATTGCAGACAGTGATTAGATTTTCTCTTCTGGTTCTCCTCCGCCCTTCTAGTTGTTTTGCAGCAGCACATTGGTGAAACATATATATATATATTTATATATATGTGTAGAAAGAGAGAAAGATAGAGAGAGAGGACATATGTATTCTTTTTTCTCTTTTTAATAATTTTTCATTGAGTTTCTTAAAGCAGAAGATACTAAAGGATGTAGATCATTAAAGCTTTCTGGTAAATCATCCCTGGACTTGAGTGTTTTTCTCACTTAGCAGCTTCATCTTCATCCTCTGTGGTTTCTACATGACAGCCCAACAGTGTACGCTCATTTATCACCCCCAGCCCTCCCGTCTCATTACTTTTACCCCTATATCCCCCCTCTCTTTCCCTTCATCTTCTCCCCCGTCTTCGCATTCATAGTCCACCTCCTCTCTTACGATCTCATTGGCCTTTTTCAAAAATTCCCCTCAGAGTCCGCCGGTCTGTGTCCACCCAGGATAAATGTCTTCAAGGGATGCAGGATGACTCAGCACATGTTTCCCTCTGAGGTCACTTAGAACACGTGCCAACACTTGTGTGGCCAGATGGCCGGTTTTTAGGGACATGGATGGTACAAGGGCAACAGCATTGCATGAAAGCAGGAGGCAGCTCTGCTTTTCTGCACTTAAAACGCTATGGGGGGAAACTGTGAGCTTCAAATCATTTAAAGCCACGAATGCAATGAAATTGTAAATAAATGCGTTCATAATAAACTGATTCGCTTCTAAAACCAACCAGAGATGTTTAGAGCCTGCTCAGGTTTGTGAAATTCCAATATTTGTTAGATACTTTGTCTTCACCGCAGCAAATACTTCTACACCAATGCTGCAGGTTTTTTCCTGGCTTTGTTCCAGTATTTGCCTCGGGCTGCTACATCACTGTGACATATGAAGTGCTTTCCTGCTGAACATACAGTTGCCTTAATGGGGATGTGTCAGTCAGTTAGCACTCTGATTGACTCATTTTCTGCCCCCAGCATTCTATTTAGTTTGTCACTGGGTTTAGGTTAAAGAACTGAGAAATCCAGAGGGAGGTCTGAGCACCGGAAAGAGTATGTATCTCATTTTGGGCCTGGAAAGCCTCGGGATCCCCCAGCGGGAGGTAGAGTATGCTTCTGAGGAGAACAACATTAAGATAACCTTGTCAAAGCTGACTCCACTGCAGCTTGCACATGGAGCACAAAGAGTCGCATGATTGAAAATATGATGCAGTTGTGTTGTGTTTGGGTTTTAGATAAACAGTTTTGTCTCAGATGAAGAGCAGATGTTGCATTCCAGCTGACATGTTTGTGTTCATACAATTGTAACATTGTAACAGAATTTGTAAGTTTTGTCCAGAATTAAGAAAATAAAAGGTACTAAAAGAGAAAAAGGACAACATCTTTACATATATATATATATATATATACATAATACATTTTGAAAATTTTGAATTAATTCTTTGACCTCTGTCGCTTGTTGATCTTACATTATTATGGAGGAGGTGGTTGTCAACTTGTCTCAGAAAATCTCTCAGCAGGCTATCGATGGGAGTCTGATGCTCTAGGAAGTTGATGAGTTTTATCGTTGTGCTCATTACTTCGTAAAACTCTTCCTTCCTCATGGAGGCACATAAAGCAGGCTGATGGATGATTCTGGGTATGCAATGACTGGATTTTCTTCTTCCACCCAGACACAGTTCCCCTGTCTCTTCCTACCATGGAGCACCGTCTGCAGTGACTCAGTGACACTTTTTCCAGATAAGTCCTCTCTTTATCAGCATCTCCTTAATAGCCTCGTATATGCCCTCTCCAAGCAGATCTCTGTTTTTTCTTTGTGATAAAAAATCTCAAAAAGACAAAAGGTTGGGCATTATCTGGACCATCTGTAGACTCATCAATAGACAATTGTCGGTATTCTCTCTCTATAGCGGCATCAAGCTGTGACAGGACGTCATTTGCTAGTATTTCTGAATTTCACACCGTTTGTCTTTTTGTTTATTTTCAAGCTGCTTATTCAATCTGACACTCCTACACAGCTGTCACATCACTTTTAGTGCTGTCCTAAAACCCTTACGATTAGCAGTGAACACTCATGTGCACGCTGCTGTGGGGGGAAAGAGTGTGAAGACTCGGGTGGATCTGTCATACTGGGCTCTTAGCTCGTTAACTTTCTGCGCCGTCACTTCAGACTGTGGCGGAAAACTTGTGTTTGACTTCGTAGAGGCATTTGATAAACACTGCTGTCTCACAGTATATGAAAAATAAAGGTTTGATACCGCCGGTTGGAAGGATGAAACTATACTGGTTCATCCACTCATTTCTAGAATATTTATGTTCTGAATCAACTTTTCTGATCTTAAAGCATGGCTCTGGTTTATTTACATGGTAAACAATACGTTTTATGGACTTACTAACATTGGCCATAAATGTAGACGATTGTCGTGATAACTGTTTTACCTGTGCCTATGGCCAAATGGCATTGATAAAATACTGCTTACAGAGTTATAGATTTTGGGGTATTTATCTGGCACTGATTACTGGTTCGGGCACAACCATCACTTGGTCCGGATCCAAACCAATGTCTCACATTTAGTGAATATAGCATATGGAAGTATACATATTGCATGGTGCATTCACTTGAAGGAATTAATG
>JAVQJG010250970.1:0-10050 GCA_036024015.1 Craterocephalus amniculus | reverse complement strand
TTACTGATCATTCCAGGAAGACGTAAATGTGTTTACCAAACAGTTTGGACTAGTTGTTGTTGCCGTATTTCTGTGTCCAAGATGGCGAACGTGATGCGCATGCGCAGTCCACACACATAAAGATCTGCCAGAAATACAGATCTGGTAGCCACACAGTACAGCTAAAATGAAGGGGAAAAAAAACAATGCCCCGTGTGAGGCTCGAACTCACGACCTTCAGATTATGAGACTGACGCGCTGCCTACTGCGCCAACGAGGCTGGAATCGATTATGTTACAGGACAGTAACTCGTTCTATCTAGACAAATTGGATCTTTTTTATATTTTCCTGTCGTCTTTCTAAGCCACTTTTTCTGGTTTCCCTAAAGGACACAAAGTATATTCTATTAATTTCATTTCCGCCTTTTGAGGCATCTACTGTTAGGAAAGGAGCTTGTGTTCCAGGCAGTAGATCTCGCTTTAATACCTGCTGCGGCCCCTTTAATTCCAATCTCCCGCGTCCCAACTTGGGCGGAAATAGAAAGCCTTTTTTTCTCTATTTAAGCGCGCCAACAAAGACTATTCAAGGTCTGTTTGTCATTGTTCACCGGAGAGCAGATTCAGTGCTTTCCACAGCCCTTCATTTAAAATGCCAGAAGAAACATCTACCGCATCGAGCGCTGGGAGGTAATATTCTTATTTTTACACGGTTGTCGTAACGGCACACGCAGGGAAAGCACGGCTAGCCAACCCTGAGACAACGCGGCTAACGCGGGAGAGAGTTAAAAGTAATTACAATAGTTATATTTCTCAGCTTAATGTTTGATCGATAACTCGTTCTGTAAATTCACACTTGAGGTTAATTAACTTGCAGCTGCAAACGCGATCGTAATTGTTCCTACTGGTTAGCTAGGTAGCAAACAACACAAGATGCTAACAATAATAAAGCACAGCCAGCAACGTGAAGTTTTTTCTTTGAACGTTCGTAGTCAGCGAAACCAAATTTAAGGTTCGGTTGTAATGTTGTATTGGTGTTCACATCATTTTAAACTTTTGCAGTGCGGAGGAGAAGCCGTGTTCGTCAACTGCAGCATCTGCTGCTGCAGACAGGTGAGTGTCTGTGAGTTACAACAAGACATTTCTGCACGCACTTATTCAACAACCAGAACTCTCATTTTCTTATACTCGCAGCTCAGTTGATGTCATGGAGGAGGCAAAAAAGCTGATTGGCACTGGGAAAAGGCATCTAGTGATGGGAGATATTGTTTCTGCTGTCAATGTCTTCCAGGAAGCTTGTGGCATGCTGTGAGTAACTACAATGGGGGGTGGGAAGCTATTAGTGATGATGCACTCTACTGGCATTTTATCTGTCTGGTTCGGTTTTTGATTTTATTCCATGTTGTTGGTTCTGTTTAATGAATTTTTTTGACCGTTCTTAAACTATCAGATTCTTGCCTGTCTTGTTTCCAGGGCTGCAAAATATGGGGACACTGCAAATGAGTGTGGTGAGGCCTTCTTCCTATGTGGGAAGTCGCTGCTGGAGCTTGCCAGGTCCACTGTTTTTTATTTTTGTATCTGTTGGAACATTAAAGTTTGACTGTTAATTTTTAAAATCTTTTGCAATGTGTGTGAAACATGAGTGGGCAGGAAGGCAATGTCTACACAAGGACAAACTTGGTTTAATCCATGCAGAACTGGAGTTTTGGGCAGTGTAATACCACTGAAACATTTCCCAAAGTGAGGATTGGTTAAAAAGGTCATTTCCCCCGGTCCCTGTCATATTGGTTATTAATGCTTACAAAAGTGCTATAAAGTTTTTAATAAGTGCATTATGCTTAATAATTGTATCTATTCCTGCTGTGGAATGACTTGGTATTTACTTGGTACCTCCTAAATTTCCATTTTGAGTTTTGTTTTTTTTTTCTTAAATATATCTTGTCTGTTGGTTATCCTTTTTTTTTTTTTCAAAATAGAATGGAGAACAGCGTTCTTGGTAATGCCTTGGAGGGAGTCCCAGAGGAATCTGAGGAAGAGGAGCAGCCCAGCAACCCAAATGTTGAGAGTGCAGACAACCTTGATGGTAAATACAGTATTTTGGTCACTGCCTTCATTAGGGGTAGAAGGGTTTGTTTGGTGTTTATACGATCTTAAAGGTGCAAGTTCATTTTCTTTTTTTATGAATATTCCTGTATATGTTAACCAAAGTGACAATGAAACAGCCCAACTATCAGGTTAATGTGGTAATAACTCAATCTTGGCATGCTTTTAACCAGCATATTTGAAGTTTAATTATCTGCCACTCTGGTGCAGAGAGAACTAGAGATGAGCTGCGTAAGCAGGTGTATGATGCCATGGCAGAGAAGGAAAAGACTGATCCAAAGCTTGAGGCCCAAGATGTGACAAGGGATGCTGAGATGAAAAAGGAGCATGAGGTCAAGGCCCCAGTCAAACATGATGTTGATGGGTCAGAGGAACCCTCTAGTTCCCCTGTGAATGTGGAACCAAAGAATTCACTGACTGAAGATGAAGTGAAAGGAACTGAGATGGGCCCGGATGCTTCTGTGCAAGAAGAGAAAGCGGAGGTTTCTGAAGAGGGTGAGGTGCTACAGGATCGAAATGATGAAGAGGCTCAACAAGACGATGACTCAGAGGGTAGTAGATCTTTAGATAAGAAGCACTGGTGCTGTTGGGATGTAGGTTGTTTTGTTTTTTTTTGTTTGTTTTTTTATTTAAACTTGCCCTGAACGGTGGAGGAAGAAACACTGGTGCTTTGATTTTTGATAAATTTCTTTAAAATATTTTCCCCTTCCTATAAAACACTTGTCTTCAATGTCCACTTCTGGGTAACAGGTGGAGGAAGAATTTATTAATTTTTTTTTTTTTAAAAATCATCCATCCCCAAAGTTTAAAACTTCTCATTTCAGATGATGATGATGAAGACGAAGAGGATGGAGAGGGAAATGCAGAGGATAAGGTAAAATTCCATAAATATAATCCCCTAACTGTAAGTTTGTTTTTTAAATGCAAATTCTTGCATATTTAGGAAGAAGATGTTGGGAATTTACAGTTGGCTTGGGAGATGCTGGAAATTGCTAAAGTCATCTATAAGAGGTATGAAAATATAACACACATACACACACTTTTTAGTCAAAGTCTGAAATTTTGGGGGGTTTTCTTCCTCCTTGCAGGAAGGAAGGCAAAGAAGACCAGCTGATGGCAGCCCAAGCATATCTGAGACTTGGAGAAGTTAGTGCTGAATCAGGTAAGATACCGAAAGCTGCAAGTCCAAAGTATAGCTTATATTAAATTTTTTTTAAATGCCTTCTTCCCCCACCCACCCTTAGGTAACTATCCCCAGGCTCTAGAAGACTTCCAGGAGTGTCTTGCCCTTCAGCTCAAACACTTGCCTTCCCACAGTCGTCTGCTTGCTGAAACTCACTACCATGTTGCTACAACACTTTGCTACATGGATCAGTACAGCCAGGCCATCCAGCACTACAACAGCTCAGTAAAAGTCATTGAAACCCGTTTGGGTAAGAATTTTTTTTTTTTTTTTTTATTCTTTTTTTTTTTTTCTTCTTCCTTTTCTTCAGAGAAAAGTGAAGTGTGCTTAACTTTACACAGATCACTGCAAAAAAAAAAGATCTGACGGTGGAGCCTTTTAGCCAAGTGTCAACCAGCAGAGAAATAATTCTTTCTATAAACTTATTTCACTTTTTTTTTTTTTTTTTTTTTTTGTAGCTATGCTGCAGGAGGTCATAGATGCAGCAGAAGGAGCTGATGATGCAACAGAAGAGAAGAATGAGATGGAAGAGCTGAAGCTGCTTCTGCCTGACATCAGGGAAAAGGTGGATGATGCCAAGGAAAGCATGAGAACAGCCAGTGCTGCCTCACAGGCTATCCAGCAGACCCTCGTAAGCATACCTGATGGCATCATTTTTAAGTTAATAGGGGGGATTGTAGCTTTCTCGGAGGAAAATAAAGCGCTTACCGTTTTTTGTAACCACTTGATCTCTTTTAGGGCGGTGCCTCAACTTCAACATTCCTATGCGAAAACGGTGGCCCTTCATCATCCACGGCAGCATTTCAAACAACCAGCCAGGTTAGGGTCCAGTCTAGAAACCTTGTTTAGAAACTGTCCAATTTCAAAGAATCAGTCAGTCAAAGCAATGTGTGTATTTCAGGTTTCAGTTAAAGCGGGAGACGGCGCTTCATCTTCCAAGGCAGTGTCGGACATCTCTCACTTGGTCAGGAAAAAGGTGAGACCAGAAGAAATCTGGAGTTGTTCATTTAAGTTTTTTTTTTCTTCATGAGCAAAAGCCAGTAATTACTGGAGGAAAAATCTCCAGTTCAGCTTCTGTCTGCATCAAAACTGGTCATGATGTGTTGCGAAGTCTGTGTGCTTGCCTGCTGTGGTTGGAAGGGGGTCGTTGTTCTTGACTTGTAGCCCGTATGTTTTTGGCTTTGTGCAGTAACTGATGCGTGGATTGTGCTGTGGGACTCAAATTATTGCATGTCTCTGGTAGCGTGGTGGCAGACTTAGTGCTGCAAAAAGAGCTTGCATGATGGTCGTTGTGTGCATGATCAATGGCGTGTTCTTGCTTCTAGTCATAGGTTCTTTCATATTCAAACATTAGTTACTTTGGCCGACACCCACTCTCAATGCCCTGGTCTTGTTTCTGCACAGAGGAAACCAGAAGAGGAGAGCCCAGTAAAGGACACTGATGCTAAGCAAGCAAAACAGGAAACCACAGTTAATGGCAGCGGTGATGCTAGTGCCAGCAACAGCAATGAAGTCCAGGAGGGAAATTCACAGAAGGCGAGTGATAGGCCATTTTTTTTTTATTAGTGATCTGTGTTGTGATTCAACTTGTTGGCTGAGTTAAAATTTTGAATGGTGAGTTTCTGTCTCCATCTGAGGAATTGTGTCAGTAGTTGGATTCGGGGAAAGTATTCAAATGTCTAAATCGGTTCATTGCGCTTTTAATTTGGGACGTATCCTTTTAATTGGATCCATTTTTTCAGCTCCAGTAAAGGTTACAAGGCTTTTGGATTTTTCATTATATTTTTTTTTTTGTGTTGCATGGACTTTGCTTTGGAAAATCAGCCTTAATCAAAACTCTGGAATGCAGGTTCTTCAAATTTCCAAGAGTTTGCCTGGAAAATTCAATTCTCAAAATAATTTTTTTTTTTTTCTGTGTTTATGAGCTCTTCATTTGGCCTCCAGAGATTAATGTCGTTTTCTTCTTTTTATTTCCTCTAGCCTGCCACCCAATCAGCCTCCACAGAGTCCTCATGACTGGCTTAATTTCCTGAAACCAGCATACCATGCCTGTCCAGAGCATCACCATGTTTTGTTTCTGTAAATATCCATTTTCAGATTTTTCTGTCCAAAGTTTTGTATACTTGTAGTAAAAAAATAAAGGATTTGCAGATGTAAACGTGTGCTACTTTCTTTTCTCAACTCTTAACACGATTCTGTAGCTCTGAATGCTTGATTCTGGTATCTGTTAAACATCTAAAACCAGCTGTGCCTGAGGAAGTTGCATATTTAACAGTTGGCTTGCTTTCACTGTGTGAAGAGTCCGTCACTTTTCAGCCACTACATTAGAGCAGACAGTGTACATGATTCATACCCAAACTGACCAGTATTGGCTCATCAAAATAAAAAATGTATAATTGCTGCTCTGAGAAGTTGCATTCACTTATCCTTTGGTATAAGATTGATATACTTCATATGTATTCAGGTAAAGGAATGTTGCCATGATACATTTTTAATTTATACTTAAGCGCTTAAAACAGAAACATCCTCTAAATTAGATAATCTTGTGATACTTTTTGAGGCAGAATCCACCAGACACAAGGACATTCAGTTTTATACAAGAAACATACCACAAAGGAACAATTCAGGCATACATTTTAGAACCGATTCTCTGACTCATCCAATATTAAAATAATCTTAGTGGAAAATTCTACTGAAGCAGTAATTTCTCTCAGAATGATACTCACGGTATCGGTAATATATTATTAATCCAATTGACATGTTAAACTCTGAAGTATCCATGATATTCCTCATGTGATGGTGAATTTTGCTGGTTTAATTCCAGACGCCTGTGTAACAAACCATCAGTGTGAAGTAATTGATTTTAGGAACTTGAATTTCAGCACTTTATGCAAGTATCATACATTGTAAAGTTTATTTGTTAAATGGAAATCTTGTGGTGAATACATCTTTTAAAAGAAGTTTATTTCTATAGTTTATTAAAATAAAATGGTACCACATATGCTTTTGCATGCTGGAACTGGCTTATTTGTGTTTATTACTCCGACTTATGATCATCAAGATTCCCTCTAATTATGCCTTCAGTATGCAAATACGACCAGGTCTCATTTTTCCTTTGATCAGGGAGCAGTGAGCATCAAGCTCCTGAACTGTGGTTCAAGAGCGTCAAAAGGGAACAGGTTCCTGCAGAAATGTGAGAGGCAGATACACATTTTCCCCACGATATCCTCGAAGTACTGAATTTACAAGAGCTAAGGAAGAAATTCTACCAGAAGGAATATTTGTTCGCTCTTTTCTCTTTCTCTCTGCACCGGTTAGAGTCTGCTTTAGACCTTATCTAAAACTATTCTTTTCTTTAGTTTTTCTGAGGGCCTGTGATTGAGTTTGAGCTTGATACCGGCCTATTCTTGGTCTCCGAAATGTTCAAAAGCTCTTGGAGAAACGGAAAGCTAGCTGATGCACGGGGACGCGCATAACGGCATGAAAGCGAACTGAGACCTGACTGTTCATACCCGAACTGCTCTCTGTTTGTTGAAGCTTGTCAGGGCTCATTCTACACATCAATGTTGGAGCATGTATGGAGTAAAAAAGCTGTAATTTTAACATTTACAATAGGATCCCCTTAAATTTGTCCGGATTTTTGGTACTTAGACACTTAAAATCTAAGATTTAAATTCAATTCCTCTATTTATTATGGAGTTCATCATTTTTAACAAATTACTCATTGTCACACAAATCCATTGGTTGGGGAGTTTTTCCTCTGTGAGAAAGTGAAAACAGTGCCCCCTGCTGTCTGGAGTACAAATAAGGCAATGTTGGATTATAGGGAAACTTCTATTTACTGTACTTCACAGAGCTAAAACTGCATACATGTATTTATCTTGTGAAAGTTTAGTGTTATTATTAAGTAAGGTCTGACCAATCATGAGTTAGCAGAGGATGTTGTACAGGAATGGTGAAACAAAAAAGAGAAAAAAAGCTGTTGATATGTTATCATACCTGTAAGATGGTGATAGAAACAGATGAATGACGAGTGGAATATCTCCTTAAATTGTACATTTTTCAGTAGCATTTAGTCTCCTTATCCACTTTCATTCCAAACCTCATGCAACATTATTAAAGATTAAATAGAGAATATTTTAACTCGCACTAGGAGTCAGGCACTGCTATTAATGTTTGAAAGCTGACCTATCTATGTTTATTTTATAGTTCGGGTATTTCTATGCTTTTAACACATCAGATTTATCATTACTGGGGGCTCTTTCAGTGCATCTGAAATAACCGAACTTTATGTGTAACAATGTGCATTCCCAAAGCTCGATGGGATGGTGAACTCTGCCATCTGACCCGAGCCTCAGCATTGCCAAAGTGACTGTTGTGAGTCTTTTGCTCCATTGTGAGAATTTATACTTGACCATGCACTTTGTCAAGCTTTCCCAACTGGAGACATATTTGACACTTTTTGTACAGTCAAAAGATTTTTCCATACTATGCCGATGTGGACAAAATTTCTTATGTGCTCTCATTTAAGTGTATTTTTTGCATGCTTCCCTCGGACCACAGCCTTGCATTTCTCTTTGTATAATAATGTGAGTGTGCAATAAATAACCCCTTTGAAAAATGGAAATGTCCATGTCTTTAATTCTGTGTAAGATGTTTATCTTAGGTACACACAGTTCAGGATGGACATGGATGAAAAAAGTGTGGGTAAATAATGGATGTATATGTGACTCATTGTCATCGTCTCACTCAGTGGTGCTTTATGCTCAATGCTTTAACTCTAAGGTGATCTGAATGGATGTCATTTTGGTATTACCATTAGGTTTTAAGACTGCAGAGAAAACAACTCTGAAGGCTACATCAGCCTCCATAATACTGAGATCAACTTCTGCTACTGCTGAAGCCTGAAATATTTAACATCCTTCCACACTTCTGACAGAGACAGAGTTGAGGACTTGAACTCCTCTCTCTCTTTCACATATCTCTTGCTCTGCAACACATACTCACGCCAGTGAGTTGCTAAGCAACTGTAAAATAAAGCAGTAGGCTTTGAAGTCAGAGCGAGAGTGAGAGGAGAGGAAGAGAGTTCACAAGTACTGCAATCCACTACTGTTTGTTTGGCTCTATCCATGATCCCTCCACAGCTCTCGGTACCCATCTGTGGATGTGCAAGGACTTGTGACTTCTGGTTCTCCGTCAGCACGACCAATCAGGGCTGGCTGTGAGGCGGGCTTAGCTGTTCCCTAGGCTACTTGTGTGATTGACATTTAGTCTCCTGCAGCGGAGCGCACGGCAGTGTATCACCGATGCTCCTGCTCCCCCTGAGAGAATGAAGAAATCTGGAGGAGAGGAAAGACGTAGAGAAAACACACGAGCAAGTGGAATGCTAATTATATAAAGTCTTTTTGCTCTTTTCCTCCTGCTCTCTTTACTGGAAAGATGAAAGCTGGAGTGCAGGAAGAAGCCGGCTGAAGGGAGAGGAAAGGATACCTGCGTAAGGGGGATTTGTTGGTAAGAGAAGCCTGCATTACTTTTCTCTTCCTGTCTCGGCTTCACCCGTCACCTGTCCTTGTCATCGCTGTAAATGATGGGACGGCAAGTTAATACGGGCTCTTCTGGCTGGGTTATGTATGTGTGTGCGTGTGTGTGGGTGAGAGAAAAACAGATTTTCTGCATGTTGCATGGTTGAGGATAGAATTTCATGCTACTGTTTGAACCCTACATCATATATGAAGTCTCTCTAACAGTGATATGCCACCGCTTCAGCTGAGCCAAAAGCTGCTCCCCTATATGAAAATATAGGAGCCAGAGAGATTTAAATGAGCTCAATCAGTCGTTGCAGGCGTACAGTTACAGCTGAGGCAAGGATTTCTAGGCTTGTCTACTGTATCTGCATAAGAGGAGGAGTATTAATTACATAACACTTCATCTATACTCTTGTGTCAGGGCTGTGCGGCATCATGATGTCCCACTAGTCCAGAAAAGCTGCTTTGCTGTATGGCTGTCTTCTCTCTGCTCTCCTACTTTAACCTAGAAAGAAATCTGTCTGACTTTAAATCTGAAAGCCTGTTCGCATTTGGTGTACATTTGGTGCTGATATGCATGTAAACAGCAGATTATAGGTCACAGATTTGAAAAAATTAAAAAAAGAAAACACCTAACTTATGACCCTGCAGGCCTATTCAAAATTAAAAAGAGCAAAGGCAAAAGGATCTGTGTGGTTTATATCGCTTCAAGTGCCTGGCATGTGCAGTGCCAGTCCCCCGTCACCAGGACTCCCTCAAACCTCCATTCATTACCTCGGGTCAGGCCACAGCAAGCCCCCTCTCCGCCCTCAGGACTCAGCTCTGCACCATCAGGCACTTGGCTTTCTGCTCTGCTGCTCTCATATCAAAAGTCCTCTCTCCGACCACCTGAGGACACCTAAAATGCTTTTAGACCACGTGTGAAAACTTCAGTGTTGGTTTTTTTTCTTTTTCAACTTTCCAATCTTATTCAGTAAATGTTTTTGCCATCATGTTGACCCTTTACAGAGAAGAAACCATTTCTGTTGTTTGAATCTTAAATGTGTATTTAAAAGGATTTTGGTACTCTTGATCAGTGTGAGAAATGTAAATGGTACAGTACTCTTAATGTGTTACTTTAGTTCGCCAGTCATAAACACTGTCTTTTATAGCAAAAAAGAAAGTAAGTTTTATAATGTAGATTATCCAAATCAGCCATGATAATCAATAAGAAGTTGTTAGTTTTCCCTTTCAGATGTCACACTTTGCAACTTTCATACAACAT
>JAVQJG010250938.1:0-13660 GCA_036024015.1 Craterocephalus amniculus | reverse complement strand
ATAAAAATGGGCACATTTGATTCCCACATTTAGGCCAGTGATCGGATCGGTGATCGTTTTTTTTAAACTCTCTGATCGGTGATCGGCCCCTAAAATCCTGATCGTGTAAAGCCTACTTCCTAGTTCACAACAGTCACCTCCTCTACTCTTGGTTCCATCTGTGTTCCTTCCAGAAGAAACACCCAGTACTCTCCGACCTGTCTCCCAGATCACATTAGCTGTTGTTATCCAGTCATTTGGAAGCACCTGTTGACCACCCCAGAGCCTGTTTCAACTCTTCTCTAAAAGCCACACTCTACCTTTTTCAGTTTCCACGCCTTTGTGTTATTTTCACCAAGATAGAACAGCCTGAACCCTGTTCCTAAGTCTCTTGCCTTGCTACCTTTCCACCTGGTCTCTTGCACACACATTTGTTCACACCTTTTCCTGTCATAGTCCCAACATTCAAAGATCTTATTCTCAGTTCTTCAGCCAATGCTTTCCTCTTTTCTCTCCACCTATTGACCTACTACCTCCTCTTCTTCGACCTACAGCAGCCCCATTTCCATCCGTACCCTGTAGGCCAACAGTATTGATGGCAGACTTTGTTAACCCTGGGCCACGATCGATCAGTATGAAAGTCCTTAATGTATGCACATGTTTTCTTTGGCACATGTTTTATGCCGGATGCCCTTCCTGATGAAACCATCTACATTTATCTGGGCTTAGGAGCCGCCTTCACAAACAACTAGCTCGTATTCCCCTTGGGGCAATTTTTTTTTTCATCTTCACTCAGTGCACTTATTAATAAGCTCAACTGAGGAGGGTTTAATTGAACCCCGGTGATTAGCTAATAAGCTTAATGGTCTAGTAACCATTAAGCTAATTAAGCAGCTGCCCCTATAAAGTCACTTTGATTTTCACAAAAGCTTTCAACACTTATAAAATGTTGCCACAGGCTGCTACTGGGGCAGGGGCTTTCTTGGGTGTCAACAGAAATAATCCCTCCAGGTACCCCGGAGTTCCCACTATCTTCTCTTTTCTCACTAATTTGCAACATAATGTTTGACAACATTTTGTTTTTTATTTATTCTAGAATTGGTAATTGGTGATAATTTTGTTGGTGTGCAAGTTCTTCCACACTGATAAAAATGTGTGAAGCATCTATATTTACATCTGAAAACACAACCCAGTATGTGACATTGTGTTATCCTCTGCACATGTGTGTCACTTCAGGGACACATACTGTTCATACTTCAGTGGTAAGAAGGTCATAGTAAAAAGATAATCCCTGAACAGTGAAAATATAATATAAAAAAAATTTCAGTAAAACAAAACGGATTTGTGCATAAAACCCTACAGTGTACCTAGCAGTGTCGAAGTAACTCAGCTGGGACCATTATCAGCCTTGATGATGGAACTCTTACTTTGAAGCAGAGTAGTCAAAATAAAAAAGACTTTCCTTTAATTCTGTTTGTGGAATACTGCCTTTGTTCCCAAAGTTTATTCTGAACAAACCACAGGACTTTTGTAATCCTATGGTTTATACACACACACATATATATATATATATATATATCTTGCTTTAACGGTTCCTGCATTAAGTTGAGATGTTAAACGTATGATGTTGTTTTTTTAAAAACTGTCTGATTCTTTTTTAAAATGATCCCTTGAAAAGTAAAAGCTGAACCAAAAGAGGATGGTCTTTGTTCACATGTCTGCACAATGCAACAATTTTCCTGCACATGAGAAAATGATAGACTACGCAATCTGCTTTGTAAATGTAATTCCATCTCCATATGTAGAAATAAAACTGCACCTGAACAATGATACTTTTTTGCAGCCATTTCAAGGTGAGGAAGATATGCATAACTCGAATCATGTGAAAGCCTTGTATTGTGCTGATAACTTTAGAGGGCATGATTTCAGCTTTAACAGAAATTTTATTACATTGATTTTTTTTCATTCATTTCAAGACCAATATGCAGGTGCAGTGGAATACTAAGAACTAAGACACGGAGGCATTATCTATAAAATGTTGGGAAAAACAAACTTTTATCTGTATTCTTCTTTTCATGAGTTTATTTTAAAAAGAAAAAAAAGAAGTGGTTAATTTTTCTATAGATGAAAACAAACATATTCAGAAGAGGCCAGCAAAGACGGACCACGGCAAATTATCTAGTGCTGCTTGTATCCCGAGTCAAACACAAAGACATTTTCAAGGATCTGAAGCACACAGCGACAGTGTTGATAAAGGACAGAAGGGCTGATATCACAATAACAATGTAAGTGGTGAAATTTAAATGTTAATACAATTGTGTCCCTCAGTGATCGACAGTAGTGGAAAAGATGCTTAAAACAATGAGACGTACTCTTCCTGGGTTGCCGGGTTATCACAATGAATCGATAATTTCTGAGTGAACATTAAAGCTAAAATTGAAGAATTTGTTTTAAGATGTTGTGTTAAAGGGAAACAGATGGACAGGCTGAAGAGATCTTGCCTCCGGACACTGCTGCTATATGGCGGAAGTATAAACATTTCCAAGGTCTTTGGAAAAGCAGTTGTTAGATGTCACAAGGCTTTCATCAGCTTTGTTCAGGCAACAACAGTTAGGCACACAAAATGAAAGGAATTCTGTGAAGATCACTCAAAAGACCACATCCCAAAACTCAGCAGAGAAATAACATCTAATGTGAAAAGTAAAGATCTGTAGGCATCTATTACAGCTTTTAACTTTACTTATAACACTGAAGCCGATCTGATGTAAGCCACATACTAAAAGTCATGTTGAGTGTGAGTGAAAAATGCCCAAATATCTATAAAAAAACCCACTATGTTTCAACCAACCTTGGTGGAGCATGTCAGTCAGTCCACGCTCCAACAATTTATGGGCTTGCTGGGCTATTCAACGCAAACATTTATCTATAAATTACCAAGCTAATGTGATTTTTGACAGTGGAGCAAGAGCATTTTTCACAGGAGTAGCCAAGCTGAGACCATCTCTTTCCTTGGGATGGCACAAAAAATGTCTCATTAGCCGTGAGATATAAAATTACCATGTGTTCTTACTTACATATGCAGGCCTGGCAACCATGTGGAACACACCATGTTTATGGAACCACTGATGAAATAAGATCAGGAACTGTTCGACTTACTAATATGAGAATTTGACATTTAGTTGTCGTAAAATAACTGAGAAGCCTGGCTTCTTGGTATGCAGGTTTCTCGGATTATATTTTTAGTTCAGTCCAATTCAATTAATTGTATTTATTACTTTGTTCCAAAGGTATGATCCATGAGTCATCAGTACCCTTTGCAACTTGGCAACTCTTTTATCTTCCTCCAGTGTTTCTCCATATAGTGAATATATAGAATTCATGATCACATACATTCTTTGTTTTGTCTGGCTTTATTTGTTTTTGATCCATACAGAACACATTGCTTTTGTACTTTGGGTATTTACAGGATACAGCTGGGGTAGCATGGTTTGGGGGCTTGGCAACTATTGTTCTGATATTTCTTTTTAGTTTGACTTTACTTCGTTTATTCTTTGGAGTGGGAAAACAAAACAACACTCTGAAAAGATGTTTGCACTTAATATGAGAAATAATATTCAAACAGAGTTCATCTGGCTTACTCACTGGAATCAAATGTAAATTTGATCCTTTTAACTACAAAAGCTGAAATGTCTCAGGGCAAAGAAATAGTTGAAGAAACCTTCTGGAAATCAGATACACATAAAAAATGTAATCAAACAAGGAGATTTTTGTCAAAGATTAAAATAACCAATATGACTTTGATCTGGAGGTAAGGGGCTATATTTTTATTTTGGCCAGTGGAATTAAAAACAAAACAAAACAAACAATAAAAAATGGTTATTTTTTTCTAAGTTAAGAAATGCATTATTAAAACACGGCTTTTCTTTTTCATGGTTAAAATGGGAAAAAGTATAAATTTTTTTAATATTTGGATATTCATTTTTTTATTCATTATGTGACACAATTTATTTACTCATTATAATCAGTTTGGGTGAACAATTTTACCCCGACCATGCAGAAAAATAACCTGGGGATTTTCATGAAGTCCTTTTTAAAATGGACGATATGCTGTTTTTGCCTTGTTGCTTATTCCATGTCATGTATGAAATATAAATAACTAAAGCCTAAATCACTCCTTTCTACTCCTCTCCTCTCATGATGTGCACCACGGTGCTCTTTTGGTCATGGGTTTGTTTTAAACTTGGTCATAAGTTTGTAACTGAGAAGGTTTTCTAAAATGATTAAAGGTTTTGAAGACAAAACATGACATGCTTATATCACTACTGTCATTATTATCTAAAGCAACAGCATAATTGTGAAAAAAATATCTTAGAATATTAAAAAAGGGACCATTCATATCTATTTGCTAAATGTATTTATAGAGATTTGTTTTTCAAATATGCGGTAAAAGAAAAGAAAGCATCTCTTATCTTTTGATTTTCCCCACTGAACCATGGGACAAGGGGAAATGGGGATATTTCAATTTATTTAGTGTTTCTAAAACAAAAATTAAAACAATATTCTTATTTTTGTCTTTGTGTTTCTAAAAAGAAAATGCAATAACTAAAAGATCCACAGGCCATTTAGATTTATGTATATGTGGTTGGGGCACAGGAACAAAAGCTACTGTACCACTATAGCATCTAACTCTCAGCAACAAATGAGCCGGCTCAAATGACCCAAAAGTACATCAAACAGTTATCATTAACAAGGAGCTAAAACTTTGTTAAATGAGGCCTTCATTTTAACGGTGACATGATTAGACTACAGAAATTGTCAGTTGTTGCTTTTAGCAGCACTTAAACTTTATAAGACTTCAGCCGACAGTTCTCACATAAACTGTAAATGTCGTGATGATGGCCTTCAGTTTTCTCAAGCCATCATACCGAAAATGATCCATAGCCTAAAGTGAAATACTTCAGCTTTGTTTTGGAGAAATCTTACCTTTAGTAAACACTTTCAACACAATCAATAAAGATGGGTAAAAAGTAAAGACTTACAATTCTCCAAGCTTTCGAAGGACAGAGAAAGCCTGTTCATGTATGTGGCTGATCCTGTTTCGCTGTAAAACTCTGGAGAGAGGCAATAAATACAAAGCAGAAATTATACCACTTCTTTTCTGACCTTTCTTAATCCCATTTAATGAAGTGCCAGGATCAATAGTGTGCATGGGCTACAGGCTGCAATCAATTTTTGTGAAACTGATTCGCTGGTCTCATCCAGCATAAAAAATTCTAAGCGAAAACTTTGCCATCTTCATGGAATAATTTATGCAAATTTATACTTACAGAACTGTCAGCATGCTGCATGAGCGGAAAGAGACATTTCCAATCATTTCGATGAGATTTCCTTCCAAATCCCTGCAAGGACATATTATGAAAGGCGCACACATAGAGGGCATGTATGGACACATCAAAACACATTGAGACAGAATGAACTTATCAGAAGGCCTGTCACTTGTATGTCAAGGCAACTTGGATTTTTTGACATCCTACTTACAGCCAGTTCAGTCTGGGCATTTCTTGACATATGTCATCAAACTGTGTCAAAGAGTTGTTCAGCATAACCCTGTCAATCAGTGAGACAAAATGGATACAAGCATTATACAATTTGCTTTCATATTTAAAGGAAAGAAGCACTCATTAAGTCTTAACAATGAAACAAAAGCTCAAAATCATGAGACAGCAAAGCAAGTAAAAGTTTTACTAAACAAAAACAAAAACTCACAGCAGAACAAGGGAGTTTAGTCCTGAAAATGTCATTGCAGAAATCTGATGGATATTATTGTTTTCAAGGATCCTGCAACAACAGACATGATTTCAACCCCTTGGTCAGAACACTGATTCAGAGGAAGAAGCATTAAACGAGATGTATGACAGACTCCCTGCAGGCGCAAAAATACAGTGGCAAGAATGTAACAGAGTAATGCTACTGACGTACAGCCATTCCAGCCTGTGCAGGTCCTTGAACACGCCAGGCATCAGGACAGTTATCTTGTTGTAGCTCAAATATCTACAAAATGAAACAAGTTATTTTGGTGAGTTGAACAAGTTGGATGGATAAACAAACACAAAAAGAAATAGTGAAACCTGTTGTATTTAGTTTATAGCTTGTGGATTATGTAATATCCAAAAAACTCAACTTCTTTGTATGATCATTAGAGCCGTAAAACATCTGGATATTATCTTATAATGACATTTTTTTCTTATTCTTTGCATTATTTAGTTATTCTTTGTGTTTTTAAAGGATTTATCATATATATATTTTTTCCCACACCAAAGGACGCAGAAAAATTGAATTAAATGTTTAATTTTCCTCTTTTAAGATTTAAGATAATCACCAAAGCTAATGAAAAATGGTGGACAGGGCCTGGTTAGCCCTCAAGCATACACTAAAAATAATATGAAATATGAAATTGATTCTTTTGGCCTCCATAAACAGAATTTTCACAATACATTTTTCTTTACACAATAAAATAGGTTAAAGGTAAGACTAAATGCAATTAATAATATATGTTTCTGCAGATTGTTCGTTATTGTTATTTTATAGTTTTTCTCAAAAAAGGTAATGCTGCTCATTACCTTTTATAGAAAAGGAGTAACTTACTGTAGGAATGTGTGATATTAACACTGTTACTTTTATCAGTAACTAATGTGTTACTGATTAAACAAAGTAACTCAGTGTTGACCAGCAGCTGCATTATTGTCCCATTTACAGAGCTGATCCAATGCAGGCAGTCTGGTAACGTCTGTTTATTTGAGCGTATCTTTCTGTAAATTCACTAATATCATCAGTCAAGGCCGAGTTGGTCTTCCTCTGCTCCTCAAGCCCTCCTGATTCTCTCAAAGCCGTGAACGCAACAGTCCTTTGTGTCCCAGGAAAAGTCTGTACCGGTTCGCTCAGATTGAACCACCTAAACAGATGCTCAAAACTTCCCTTGACAGACAGCCAGAGTGACAATGGCTGTGAATTACTCATACGATATGTAAATGAAAAAAATAGGAGAAAGTGCATTGGAGGGCTCATTGATGCAACATGCTGCCTAATCAGTAAAACCATATATGTTTATTTATCTTTTTGTTTATCTATTAATCTATTTATTAATCTTTTTATTTATTTAATTATTTATTTATTTATTTTCAAAATAATTTGCTGGCCTGACTTAAATTACTTTTGAAAAATGACTGCATGGTCGAGGTTATATCTCTTGAAATGAAATTATAAGGATATTATCATGAGCATTTTAAGTAATATTCCTTTTTTTAAAGTAGCTAGTTACTTTTAATATAAACATATTACTTTTTGGTGTCAGTAAATAACAAATGACAGTTATTTTTTAGATTAAGTAACTAGTAGCTGTAACCAGTTACTTTTTACAGCACAACACTTCTGACCAGTTACCAGTTATTCTTCACATTTAACCACCACAACATTGTTTTGTTTATATTTCTCTCAGCTACACCACAGGCAGTAGTGCAAAATGGATGATAGATGTATGAAACCTCATGGATTAATGCTAACAGCAAATGTAATTGGGAATTATTTGCTTCATTCATTTATCTAAGAAGAGCCAGCTCGTACAGTCTCCAAATGGCTTTTAATTATCACTCAAAATGTCTATCCAAGCCCAACTTAGCAATAATGATTAGTTTGTGTGATAAGAAGCAATTCTTTATCCTCTGTTTTCATAAAAGCCTTGTTTTATGCATGCCCCCCCCCGCCCCAATGAATTATCAGCCCTGAGTAAGTGTAAACAACTGCAGGAGCACTCTACAAGCTTTCATGGGATCTTTGGTTGTTTTCATTGATGAATACTGGAGACACAGCGGGTAAGTAGATGTGGACTCGTTTGCTTTTTGTAATTCAAAACTATTACACAGCAGGTAATTCTCTGTATTGCTCATGTACCCACTGCTGGGAATATTCCACACGGGTGCCTGGGTAGAGTGCGCAGTAGGGCTTTACAGATGGAGACATGGGGCATTCTTTCTGTGCCATATGGACGATGGTAGATGAGGCGCCCTGCTTATTCGCCTGCTTTATCATCAAAAGCCATACGCAGGCCAACAGGACTGAACAGCAACAGATAACTGCATGTACAGTTTTCTCGTGATTTTCATTGATGGGCTCATTTCGACATTGTTTTTTGACGCTTGGTGATCTCTCTAGGAATCTTGTGCATCTGATGCAAATATGAGAGTTGACACATGCAGCCCTTACAGAAAAAGGGATTTGTGAGATACTTTAAGGCTTGACTCAGATCTGACTTCTTACATTCCTCTGGTAGTTCTGCGAGTTAAATGTTTTTATGCTTAAATGATGACTTCACAGTGTAGAGATTTAATTACAAGTTAAGTGAAAGTTAGCCTGAAATGATAACTGGTGATTGCAAAACCACCCAATGAAAGGAAAAATGTAGCCACAAGGGAAGTTTACTTGTTCATGACTGGCTGATTTTGAAATAAAAAAATCACATTTAGAGGGCTTTCAATTTGAAGCGACATTAAAATAATACACCTGACATTTAGACTGAAGCTACAGCTTTACTTAAGTCAAGTCAGATTTTTTAAATACAGTAAGCAGTAAGAAGCTTTTCAATAATTTCTCATTGAGGGAAAAACCATTTAAAATACATACAAAATTGAAAAAAACACTGTTGTCTAAAACTCCAGCCCATTCTGTAGAGCTACAATATCCATTATAAGAAAAGATTAAACCTTGTCAGATCAAAGCTTCTGTCAATTAGGTCAATGTACGTATGTCTTTATTGTAAAATGTCATTCATCTTTATATTCACACTCCTGTTTTTCTCAGAGTTTCTATCTTTTGTTTTATTCCTCCCTTTTGTAGTCTTGTTTG
Source organism: Craterocephalus amniculus (assembly GCA_036024015.1). NCBI lineage: Eukaryota > Metazoa > Chordata > Actinopteri > Atheriniformes > Atherinidae > Craterocephalus > Craterocephalus amniculus. The sequence goes on along the minus strand of JAVQJG010250938.1, from coordinate 4,783 downwards.
AATTTCCTGTGTTGATGCTGTTCACTGGGCACAGTCTTCCATCTTTACTCGTCACATGTACACCTGAGAAAAATCAGCAGCCAATCCCAGCAGTATGTATAGTACCTGCTTAGTTCTCACCTGCTTGGCAGGCTGTCAGTTACTCCCTGGGGTACTATGTTATGGCTGACTACTCTTTTCTGTCTTGAGATGCTTTTCACTATTTTCTCTGCTCTGTTTGCTCAGGAGGTAAAAGCAGTCATCTGCAAACAAGAAAGTTGGTGAATCAGTTCCAGGCTTCCCCTGACTGCATTCCTTGGGGAAGACACTAAACCCCATGTTGCCTCCCAGTGAGTCTCTCAGGGAATGGATGCTAGTGATAGAAAGCATTTTGGCCTTGATTTAAAGGTTTGGGCAATAACATGCAAAAACATGCTGCAGCTGGTTCACAAACCTGGCACATCAAAGATTGTGCATGTTAAATGGGCAAAACAGTGCCATAATCTACTTTGCATGCTTTTAATGAATAGATATGTAATATAGGATTTTCTGTAGAATGACCAAAATACTAAGAGTATACTGGGAGATGCAAATAAATGGGCTTTGCAAGCACAATTCAGCATACCAAAGGTGGGACTAATTGCACTGGTTGATGTTACATCTACATTTAGCGCTTCTAAAAGGCAAGCGTTAACTGGCTCAGATATGCACAAACAACTGAAGTTTGGATGAGAAGAAACAGTCCGATGCCACAGGATTGCAGACTGATTTACAATAGTTTCCCATGAGTGGTGGGAGGCAACAACTGAACTTCTGCAACAAAATCTTTACATAAATAGGATAACTGATTTGAATGTTGAATTCACAGTTGTTATTTAGACAATCGTTTATCATTCATTCTTGTTATAACAGTAATAACTATGATGTAATTAACCAAACATGTTTCAGTTTGTGCACATATCTTGTTCTATAACAGGATCTAGTGTGTCATAACCAGTACTCCACTTATCAGCTCCTGGCAGAAAGTATGCTGCACCTGTTGCTCAATATTGGTCAGAGGAATCTCTTCTGCTTCCCCCGACCTGTTTTATTCACCAAGCCATTATTATGGAAACACAAAAGTTGCAATTTCTTTGCACTGCATGCAATTGTGAATTCTCTATTGAGGATCTTAGCAAATCAGGGCATGTACGATAGAAGTGCTTAACACGTGTGTGCAGTATGCGGGCTTGCGAATGTGACATGAAGTGTAAAAGTGCTTTGACAAGACAGCATGTGACCAGATAAGTGCTGTATAAGTATAAACCATTTACCATTCTGGTCTCTAGTCTCTGTGTACTCATCTTTTCCTCACAGTCAGTTTTGTTCTCACAGTGCTTTGCTCTTAGCTTGTCTCTCTGCAAACCTTCCTGCTGGCTCTCCTTGTTCATCTACATCTGAATCCTCACCAGTTCAGGTTCTGTCATGCTGTTCTGCCAGTCTGACAGCAACCAATCTCTGTAGTTTAACATTAATTTTCTTATGTAGCTCAAGCATCAATACCTTAACTCTAGAATTAACTCAAAAGTTATTTACTTATCTTTCCCATCTTGAGTTTTACTTTGCAGGAACTAGTTGAACATGGACATATGTCTTCCAGATGGCCTGGGAACGTCTCAACCAATGGATGAATGGATGGATGGATTATTGAGGCTTTTTTTGTAGTTAGCTTCCATGGTTGCCCTACAACATAGTGCTTTGTGGTCCCCTCCCCTTACAGGAACAAATTGGGTATCACCATAGCAACCAGTGAGCCTTCTTGGTGGAGTGTTCAATTATGTACTTACTAGGGGAGTCATGATTTCTCTGAAATTCGATTCGATTTTCAATTTTAGGGTCACGATTTGATTCTCAATTTTGTTCTCTTCTTACAGCACAGAGGCCTTTGCCATTTTTAAAGTAGTCTAGTTTACGATCATGGTTTTAGTAACTAAATTTTGCACAGTAAATCTTATTTCAAAAGATGGAATACATATATAAGTAACTGAATTTCATTATTGTGTAATGTATCACAAATGGCAGTAATAGTCCAATTTAATAAGTAATCTATTTAAAATATAAAAGGTAAGAATCTTGTTTAGTCAAGTAGAAAACAACAAAAAAACAAACACAATAACAATCATGATAAAAATGAGAAGTCATAAACTGTAAGGTGCCAGCCATCTAGAGGCTCTTTTTAGGTTCAGGAATACTCACAAAATAATGTGCAACAAAATAAAATAAATACATTACAATATAACGATCACGTCCAAAGTCACAACAAGTAGAGCATTAAAAGAGTTGAACAATTAAATGTGTCCAGCCATGTTTGTACTACTACTACTACTACTACTACTACTACTACTACCACTACTACTTTTACTACTACTACTACTGTCATTTGGTAGACGTTTTACCCAACGTGACCAACATTTGAGAGAACCACACAAGAATGAAATCAAAGAGTAGGATACAGCATGAGCAGGTGGACTGCTGGTCATCGATGTTGTTAGTTTTTTTTTTGTGTGTGTGTGTGTGTGTATGGGTATTTGTGTGTGGTAATTTGTAGTGTTTTCTGTGCCTGCGTGGCGTACACACACTTGACAAAGTTTACACACTGTGGTCTTCTTGTCGACAACGAGAACACTGTCAACATAACTCTTTGGGAATGCAAAATATATCCACACAAGTGATTTACAGGACGCAGGAGTGTAACATGAGCTTTTCCAATTTTCCAATTTTACGTAACCATCCCTTGTTCTTGTTCTTCTATACATTGTAACATAACAATTTCTTTATGGTAATGTGAGTGCACAAGATTTGTATTGTGTAACTTTAGTTTCAACTCCAAAGGTAGAGACGGATTACAAATGCAGTATAAACAAAATCTAACCAAAAAGAACAATTTTGTGGAAACTTTAAGAGAGGTACTCTGTGCCCCTTTGTACTAAAACAGTTCATAACAGGATCATAAAGCTCCTACAAACATACCTAATGATCCTTTCTGAGAATTCTTTTTTTTTTGTTAAAAACCTGATCACAGTCAAAAATTGCATTCTAACCGAATACTTTGCGATACTCACAGTCTTGTTAGGTTATACAATCCCCTGAATGCATCAGGATTCACATCTTGAATTTTGTTGTGCTGGAGATATCTATGTAAAACAAAAAGCACAATTAATGAGCAAAGAAAAAATGCAAACACACGGACAATGTCTAAATGTGTTTGAGTGACAAAAACAACTCAGTTTACATGAATAAAGGTTTTAATTAAGGGGTAAAAGTCCAGCTAGCTGATATCTGCCTCCTATTAAAGGAGCCATACCTGATCACGTCCGGTTAGTTTAGCTAGTGACAGCGGCTAGTTTTGTAGCCTTAGCATGACGGTCTTCTCTGTCAATTGGGTTAACTTTCGGAACGTCCGGATTCTGATCAGCCAGTAAGAGCTTTCCCCTAGGAATCTGGAAGTTACGAAAGAAAACCCCATTGGAAAAGAAAGACCGTCATGCCAAACCTAAAAAACTAGTCGGACATGATATCGGGTATAGGTCCTTCAAATATTTTGTATGTATCTTGCATCCTTTGTCATTTCACACAGCTACACACACCTCTGCTAATAGTTGTGTTCATTTTCATGCCTTTAACGCGTTCTAAAAGTAGAGAAGTTTTCTGTCTGGTCTAAGTGACAAGAGACTGACCATCTGATGCTGCCAAATGGTTTCCTGGCAAGAGATCAGACCCTTTCTTTCAGCCCTACTGACAGTGACGCTGTGCGAGACTGATAAACAACATAAGTCAACAATGGAGAGATTCATATGCAGAGCAAAGCAAGCACCTCTGTCAGCATTCCCACCAGACCTTTTAGCCTCTTAGCCTTTGATGAAAGCACTTTTGTTGTTTTTGCCACTCAAATTTTCAGTGAAAATGTTATACATAACCAAACTAAGATTCAATGCTTTTAATACTTATTTGGAAGAAAACAGAAGAAAGACTTACAATTTTTGTAGACTTTGGTACTTGAAAAATCCATAAGCTTTCAGTATATGAAGTTGATTTTTCTGTAGTGACCTGGGGGAGAGAATAAGTCTCAAACAGATAATGCAATTGATGATTCATTTACTTGACTAGAGGCTTATACCACAAAAATAAACAATGACGTAAAAGCTTACAATTATGGGGAGCTAAAGGGAGCTCAGTTCACCCAGAAAACATATGAGCTCCTCTGAAAACACTCCATTTTGACAGTAAGGTGCAACTCTATGAAATAACTGAATTTTACATTTTAACTTATTTTACTTTCAAAAAGGTTCTTGACTGAAAATAATATTATTGTGTCAGAGTTGTATGTTTATTAATTGGGTACATTAAATCTTGTGAACAAGGTGATCGATTCAGTTTCTTTCAGCATGAACATCAGCATTGTTTCCTGTCTGGTACTTTTTCTTGTTAACCCAATAAAGCCAAACATGTTTAAAACATACAGCTTTTGAGACACTCTGTGTCACTTTATGGTATCGACTCTGCTCAAAGCCCTGTTGTGCAAAATCTGATACTTGTCTTCTACCCGCAACGGGATACCAGGAAGCATAACCCTGCGTTCACACCAAGCACTTCCATTCGCGTTTGCGCCTGTATTTCAACGCGCAAACACTGGATGTTTACTCGCTTAATTTGGGAGAATTATTCGCGCAAATGAAGTGTTTTATTCGCGCGAAGGGAGCATATTTATTCGCTTCATTCGCCTGTCAAAAATAACTTTTCTGGAGTGGGAATGCTTGCTTGTCAC
>JAVQJG010250904.1:0-10136 GCA_036024015.1 Craterocephalus amniculus | reverse complement strand
TTGTTATTATTATTATTATTAATAATAATAATAATAATAATATTTCCAAAAACCATTCCCGCTCAAAACAAACATTTTAGAACGCAGGTATTAAATATAAATAGCTCCTGTAATCGCGCTGATCATCATTTCGAATTATAGATGATGGATGTTGTTGCTGTCGGTGTTGAATTCCTGCGTTCAGTTTCTGGGGACTCGGAAAGTGAACAACATCTACATTCTGATTGGTTGTCAGTGTTCTACAGCTGAAACGCGTCATAGCTAATTTGCACAAAGTTAAACTATTTTCAAATTTGTTCAGTCGCTCTATTCGCTTGACTCTTGTAGTTCGCTGCTTTAGTCGCGTTGGTGTCTTTGTCGCTCCTGTCCATTGAAAGTGAATGAACGCACAGTAAATGCTGGTCCCATCAGGTAGAATGCTAAATCTTTGTGTCCCGAATAAAACACATTATTAGAAACAACAAATTCTGAACATGTATAGAAATTCATGTTAAATTCTAACTCTGGTCCAAACATGTAATGCCACTCATCCAGGACAATCACATCACAGACCAATAAGCACTTGTCTTCTTTCTGTTATATTATTGCGCCCAAGTATTTGGGGGTTGGAAAGCATTTCATTAAGACATTTTACTCACTAACTTACTTACTATTCAAAGGCCAAGTGAAGAGTAAAATTATGTGATTCCATAACATGATTCAATGGATTACCATTTTCAATAGCTTTACAGCTTAAGGATCATGAACTCTTATCTAATGTTTGTGCATTGTTGACTTTCTTTCATGTCCTCTGCAGCATCCCTTCCAGGGATTTTGTTGCTTGTTCTAAAAAAAAAGGTTGGTACATGAGGCACCTTGTGCACATCTCAGAAACTCAAGTGACCAACAAAACTGTAGTATTTGACGCCAAGGGAATGAGTACAGGTTGTCTGACGGCTAAATTCGGTAGCTGGAAAGTTATACTATCCAAATGTTGGCGTCTGAGGGGCACAGTTAAACCTTGATAGAGACATACAGTAAACACTTCTGTGAATAGCGCAGCAGACAGGGGAGCTTCTCAGTTGCTGCAGGGTAATTCAAACCCTCTGCAAGATCAACCAACCATCTCATTTGCCCTGGCAGTTGGCAAGGCTACGAAGGCGTGTGTTGGCGGTTGACAAGTCAGGGCAGAGTTGTGGTTTGACAGAGCACACTTTTAGTCTAGTCCTGTGGCGAACAACTAAAACATAAGTGGACAGTACTTGTCAGTTGAGGCAACGGAAGCTGTCACAAATTTGCTCATCTATGGTTGTAATCTTTAGTCCATGGCTACAGCTGAATTCATGGCTTCTATCTTTCATGTTCTTTTGCAGTTCTTTTTAATTCTACACTCACTCTTCTGGTTTGTATTCTCTCTCTCTCTCCCTCTTTCCGCCTTTTCATTTTCTCACCTGCTTCTTATCCTGCTGTGATGTGACACAGTTAGGAGACTGTGGTTAATCAGAGCTCATCCTTAGGGCTGAAGGATGTTGCTACTGTGTTTATGTAGCTGCTGCACTTCACACAGTTTTGATTTCTGCAGAGTTAGCACTACCATAAAATAGCTAGCCAGCCAAATGTGAGGAATCAAAATATTTTTGCTGTGTAGAAGGAAAGAAATGAGGTTTCACGTGTGCCTTCAGGGTTGGATCATAGGTTTTCATTTATAATGCCATTCTTAATTATATATTTCCAACCAGGGATTTATGGTGAAATGCTGTTGGTGGGGAGATTTTGAATGTGAGTCCCAAACCACAATAATTTCATAACAATAAGTCTCAAAGTAATTCTTTGTGTATATGTGCATGCATGCATGGTAAATTCCAGTTGTTGTTGCTGTAGGTAGGATGTCTTTGACTTTCTTTCATTCCAGTGAACATATCATTCAGTTTCCAAGGCTTCATCCCATTCCTCCTGATGCATAGAGGCCACAGACATCTGACAGGGTACAGTGAACAAAGAAGCTATGCCCAGTGACAGCTCAAACCTCACTGTGTCCTTTATAACACCCCTGTGAACAGACCCAAAGGCCAGAGCTGAAATTGTTCAGAGGGTGTGAGCTACTGTGCAGCAGAGGTCATCTTGGAGTGCTTGCAAGAATTAGTTTATATTCTTTCTAATTTATGCATGGCACGGCTAGACAGTCAAAGACCTTCTGGGTTAATATACTGTATTATTCATGTTCACCCATTCATTTCCTTCCACATCTGATATTAATCAAATATTCTCCATCTCACATGGTTCACATCCATAAGATTCCAAGCTGTTTTCTTTCTCTTTTGCTTCCACTGCTTCATTTCCTGACACATTAGAGCCACCAACTGCATGTCAGGGAAACTGCAGGAAGAGGTCAATAGAGACTCCAAACAACAGCGATGAAATTCTGAATGGCATCTAGCACACCCCAAAAATATAGGTTTGTTTTTGTTATGGACCTAGAGACATTGATCCCTGCACCCTTTTGAATAAATATTTCATAACATTCTATACTAGCATTTTACAAAATGTTCTGTTTCAGAAACCCCACATGTTGTACTTTTCATGGGTCAGCGATGTGTAGCTTACACATCACATGGGCCTGTCATAGGAGGGATGTTGATTCACTTTGGGATAAAAAAGCAATGTGATGTAACCAAAATACATATTGATGAGTGAAAAAATGCTGTAATTGGATGCAACTGGAATAATTTCAATGGTACTTTGCCACAATAAATGTTTGCCAAGTAACCATGGTGACAGGAAAGTGGTTTACATGTAGGAGCATCTGATGGTGCTCCTCCCAGTGTGCTTGACATATCAAAAAAATCATTGAATTATTTAAATAGAAATGGTAAAACATAAAAATGGGATTTTATGCCATTTTAAAGGTGCAGTCTCCAAGATAATCAAAGATCAATGACAGAAGAATTGCATGTTTCTACTGGTCACTTACTAAGCAAAGGGTATTTTAATTCAGTTTTGTTCAATTAAAAATGGTATTGAAAATCCGGAACTAAGATACAAAATCTGTGCCGGAAAAATGCTGTGTATGTACTGTATGTATGTGACTGCACATCAGTAGTGTTTTACAGTGACTATATGCTCTAAGTGGACAGAGTATTATTATCACTGGATCGAGCAGCAAATATCTCAACCCAGTGAGTGTGAACCACCGAGCACTTTTACTACACGCTGAGAGGTACTGAAACAATAATAAGTCTGAGTCATCTCTCTCACCTCCAGTGATAAATTTGGCAAAACTGAGTTAGGTGCTATCTGGGGTTTAAACTTTGGGCACAGTTGTAAACAAACACAGCTGTGGTGGTGATCTCCGGACCAATTCACTGAGGACATGAAATACCAGGTATCACTGTGCTGAGCTGCTCTTTCCTGCAACTGTTTTAAGAAGAGGTTGATGTATTAAGTTCCACCATATTAGATTACAGTAATACACTCTGGTAGTGCAGAGATGACCACTGATTGTCCTGAGCCATCTTTTCCACTGAGCTGTCGGACGATAGAAAACACCGCCGTCCTCATCCTACTTCCTGCGATGGCAGGGGGTAAGCTGCCAAAAGTCCCAAATGTCACTGGATGGCTTAAGAAATGACAGCTGCTGCTCCGTCTTGAATGTCCACTGTCACATTCAGAGAAGTGTCGAAAGGGACAAAGTGACATTTGCAGCTTGGTCTTCTTAGCATCCTCTCATCCCCAAACTCTGTTTCCACCGCCCCACTGCTTGTTTCCTGTCCTGCTGCGACCATGACTCTACATTCTGTAGGATACTAGTCTTCTTACCAGGCCAAACATCATGCTGTGTTTGGCATTCATCATTTATTAACAGACTGTTCTTTAATTGCAGCAGGATAGAGCTTAGCTTCTCTGCTCTCACACTGTCTGATCCACGGGGAAGGCCCTCCTACTGATGGCGCACATGCTGAGAGCACTACTGTTGACTTATAATGGTTATGACACGCAACCATAAAAATAACCTACAGGGTTGTTTTTCTTTTCATTTTGTTAAATTTTTCTAGCGTTTCACTATGTTTACAGTTCTTCCATTCTTGCTCTGAGCTGAATCCATTTGAGGGTATGGGGGCAGAAATGACATAATTAACCATGGAAGAGGAGTCAAAGGAAGCTTGGCTGGCATGTGAGTAACTGAAGGGCCTGACCTGGATATACAGATGTGTAAAGCGTATCTACTACTGAGATTCATGTTTGGAAAAGATACCGTACAGTATATTGTGTGATAATAGCATGGTAGGCACGGTTTATCTATCTCTACATGTTACGCAATTACAAAGAACTTTTTTATAAGGTCTTGAGAAGATTAGTTTTCTGAACCTTGCCTTGGAAACCTAAACTAATCCTTGAGGTGGTTTATCCTTCCACCACAGTACTCATTCTTTCATTTATAACCAGCCCCAGAGGAAAATGTCATTTTAATCTGTATCTGGCATGGGATTAATTTGACTTTATATGCAGCTGCAGTTGTCAGTTGGTTAATTTTAGAAGCAAGCAACAATTACTGCAGGGTAACTGCTCTCTGTGCAACAGATCAAATTGTAGAAGTAGAAGGCAGTTTCCAGGTGTGCATACTGGATGTGCCACTTTGAGTGGGCTCAGCGTGTTCCTACAAATGAGAGCTAAACTCCCTGTGAAATTCGACCTAGATACATAAAGCTAACAGGAAAAATTGTGGGCATTGTACAACCTGCGCGTTGAGTCCGGTGATGGAAACCATATATTTTATTTGTATGGATATATGATCAGTTTAAAGGTATTTCTACCTTTATAGGAAAAGTCCACAGCTGAAATTGAATTAGGGACTGTAAATAAGTTGTACTGTATCTCACATTTTTGCAGCAAAGTTTTCCAACCTTTTTTAAGTTTTCCACTTCTCTTTGTGTTTGAGACTCATCGTAGAATATATTCAGTTGTATTTCATATTATCTAGAATGTGCAGAAATTAATGCACAAAACTTCCCACTGTGACAAAGCAATACCATTTTGTCCAGCCAAAGTTATTGAGGAGGAAGTTTCTTGATCAGAGTACTCAAGCCTACAGCTGATGGTTTACACATGAAATCATGCATTGACATAGACCAGAAGTGAAAAAAAAAACACACAGAACAACTGGTAGTTCAGTTCTGCACCATCCAGACCATTATGGTTCAAGAAACCTGGCAAAAACTTCCAAAGACACTACATACCAACAAAACTGCTTTTCAAGTTTGACTAGTGGGCCAAAATAGTATGGACCGCTGATCTCCAAAGTGTGTGGAAATAGTGCTCTGGACTTGGTATGGATGTAAAATGCAAACTTAGAAGATTATTATATGAATCATCAGTATAAATATGAGAGGTCATGATTGATGTGAATATTATCAAATGCTGAATTATACTGGTACATTTGAAGTACATTAAAAGGGCGAGATTTAGTTTTTACTTTGCAGAGAAAATCTGTCTTCAGATTCATGTTTCACATTAGAATAAGCTCCTGGTCTCCCAAAGGAGTATGTTAGTAGGGAAAAACAAATGACAGATCTTTAGTTCTACATCTAATTTCTGAACAGTCACTGGTTATTTCTCATGAGAGGACACAGCCTGCTGGGAGTCTGAACAACTCACAGACACCAGGAAGCCAACTCCTCCGGTATGATGAGAAATTATGAAAATATCTTACCATAATTCCCACAACAGCATGCGTAGAGGACACCAGGTGTTTTTAAAAATGGGTAAAAAACATGGTTACATATGAGAAGATAAACCTAGACTCATTGCAGCACCACAGATAGGGTCACTTAACCAATGAGCACTGGCTTATTCCTTCCTCGCGTTACATGTACATACTTTTAACACCTTCCCTACCAGTCATAGCTGTAAAGACTTGTGCAATTTGTGCATGCAGCTGTAAAAAAAGCAGCACTCTGCACATTCCTCCTGTGGACATTCGGTCTCAAATTGTTTCCCTCAGGCTGTAAAGGTAAGACGAGACTAAAGTGAAAGAATGTGAGGAGTTTCAGCAGTTCCCAAGACTTCAGAGCTACATGTTAAATGTGAAACTAAGAGTCAATAGGAGAAGTGATTTGGGCCACACATTGACATAGCAATTCATATTTGTCCTGAAATGACTGCAGAAAGACTCCTCCTCGATATCCACTGAATGGTTAGTTTATATTACATAGATTACCACTTTAAACCATCTGTAACTAGATGTTTGGCAAATTCTTGCAAACATTTAAAGCTTTCGAACAACAAAAAACACAAAGAATTAACAGTACAGTCGTGTGAAACTGCAGGACAATGAAAGTAACAAAAGAGCAAGTAGCAGAATAACATGAAATCCCATTAAAGACTGTTTGCTAAACAAAGCTTTTCATCATTTGGATGTTTTGTCCTCATGATTCACATATTTTGGGAAAATGCAGATTTGTTAAAAAGCCTTTTCCCAAAGACAATATGTCTGAAATGTCACTGTTTCATTTGTAGCCACATCTTTTCTGAATCAAAGAAACTATTGCCTCTCGTCTCACTCTTAGACCCCATGCACAAAACCCCACCAACAGCTACCGTATAATAATGGTGTTGCACACTGCTTACACTAAAAACAGTTCATAATCATTGAACTGAAGATGATCTACTTCTAAATGCAGCACCAATGTGACAGAATGACAATGAATGAATGAATGAATATGGCATTCAGTGTGGACGGCAAAGTAAGAATTTCATTGTACATGGAAACCTGTTTCCTTACTGTGCACATGACAATAAACACTTTGAATCTTGAATAACATCTTTTTATTCAGCAAACACTTCCTGTCCTGACAAATTGTTCAAGAGACTCTGAGAATCACTTGTGCAGATTTGACATCTGCATGACTACCCTCTGCAGAACAGCTGTTATATCAGTCAGTTACTGTGCTTTTGTCACATTCACATTGAGCCAATGCCATTTTGAATTTGTCACATATGTGCAGCTAAACAAATACTTGTCATTCAACAGAATTGTCAACTATCATGCTTTGTTTTTAAGTTTGCTTCAGGAAATAAAGGTTTACAAAAGGCAACAGCAACTGATCAGCTGACAGAAATGTGCTAATGTAGGCTTGTGTGTGCTGTATTATTTCTGTGGGTCTGTATCCTTGTAGCTATTATGTAATATTACAACAAGAAAGAAAAAAAGGCCTACTACAAGGCAATGAAGCATGTATTAGTCCCTCCACAGAATCAACAAAGGCAACTGGACATAAATAAATTCATCTGAAAATATCATAGACTAAATCAGTGGTTCCCAGTCATTTTTCCTTGAGGATCCCCTCCAGCAAAAAAAACAAAAAGCCAAGGACCTCCCCACTATGTTCTGAAATCCTGCTTGATTTTATGCTTTCAACCGAGATATTATCACCATAAATACTCAATCCTGGCTGAGTCCTGTCCTTAGATGAAGCCAAGTTAAATTAACAAAATAATACTTTTTTTCTGACACCATGGATAATGTATGGACATTATTCACAATGTTCAAGACTTTACGACCCCCTTTGCTCTCCAGATGAGCAACTTGGGGGGTCCCAGTATGCAGGTTGGAAACCACTGGACTACATGGCAGCGATTTTGTCCATAATGTCACATCAGGAGTGGATTCATTTTTTTAAAAAAGTGATCCACATAGTAGTAAATAAAAGTTTTGTTTTTGTTGCAATTTGCAGTTATAGAAGCCGAATTACAATTAGTGGTGCTTTGAAATATGCTACGCTTTATTAAGCAATAGTAGAAAAACATAGCAGGTGTCAAGATTTCAACAAGGAAGCATTAACCATTAACAAACAATGAGGATTAATCAAGCATACTATGAGTTTGACAGCACATGAGAAGCAGTTTTGGTTGCCTGTCTGTCTAGAATATTTAGGTAAGACTGAAAACTCTGTGGTGATACGCAACATTTTAATCAGATAAACCAAGGAAAAGTGATAAGACATCAAATACTAAATTCAAAATATTGCTTTACAAATGTGAGTCTTATTTAAAGCTTATCTGTCAATTGCTATTCAAATACAGTAATATCCTTCCGATCTTTGTAAAAGAGAAGGAAGTTGATTCCTTGGATGAATACAACATTCAGATGAGAACATGCATGAAGATATTAATTATTAAATCAACATTGTTCAGCTGTAACATTGATATTTCCAAAGGGAAACATCATGATGTAAAATTAAAATTAAAATTAGTGGCTCACAGTTTTCAGACTTCTTAAAGTTTTTTGGCTTAAGATTAACACAAATCTTTAAAAGATTCATTTTATGTGTTTCCTCATCAGCTCTCCATACTGACAAAGACTATTTTGTAAAATTGATTACAAACAATATATCGATTTATGCCTATCCCATGTAGATGAATGCCCTCCAATTAGGAAAGGTGAATGCATCATCTTTTAAACATTAAAGAAGGATAGTGTGCTTGAACTTACCGTAATGAGAAGTAATGTCAGACAAGATTTTAATTTCATCTTTTTTTAAAACACCAGAAACACACATTTGTAGCTTTCAAGGATCTGATACTCTCCTTCTGGATGATGTACTTTTATCAAAATGAAATTTCCTGATAAAAGAACAGCGTCAACATTGTTATACTAATGATTTTTTCTGACTTCAGGAAATGCCTCAGGCTTTGACTGGTATAATTGGATTAGCTGTGATGAAGTGAGCCGGCTGTTACTGCCAGATGCCTGATTTCTGTGAGGTACAGGTTCAGTTTTGTCCACGAGTCTTTGCTTGTGAAAATGTGAGAAACCTTGTGATATGAGTATATTATTTGTTGGAAACTGACAGTCAGTTACCATGCATGACAACAATGCTTTCATGGAAATGTCATGCTACCCCTTTTTTCCATTCATTACCCTACTGCAAACGTCTAATTGGACTTCACTGCTCAAAAATACCCTACTTCAGAAAGGAAGTACACATACTAGATAAATTAAATTTAGAATAAACTTTGTTTTCATGTGTCTGTAACCCTCCTTGACATTACCTGTGATGCATTGGCCAATAGCAACACTGTAGAATTGAAAAACTTTGATTACCAAACCCAGATGTGGTAGCAATATGGGTGCTATAAACAAATGGGAAACATTTAGCAACGGAAAACATTTAGCATCAGATAGTGGAAACTGTCGGAATAATACATGAACGTCAGCTTAAAATGAAACAATATGTTGACTTAGCGTCTAATGCAAAAACATTGTTGTTCCTTTATACATTTGTTCTGTACATGAATTGGGTGGTTGAGTCGTGCGATCTTGCCTTGTAGTGAGCCTTCGCCTTGAATCTAGCATCCCCTTCATCAACATTTCTCTGTCAACAAAAGATGTTTGGGGATATATTTCTTTAATTCATACTGCGGTCCTATCTGCCTTTTTCTCCCTGAAATTTATTAACTATTACTCTAGAAATCTGACATGATTTTCTCCAGGATATCTTTCAGCGAATGAGAGAAATCTATGATAACATGCTGGTGGAAATTAAAGGAGAAGTCCACTTCTTTTGCAAGTGGGGCCTTAATTGTGATGTAAACTGAAGTGTACTGGACACCTATGGTACTTTTCGTGTCTGTCCGTGAACGATCAGTAGCTTGCTGTTCAACGCCCCTCTGCTCCACAGCCTGTCTCTGCCTCATCCTTTCCGATATCTACTCATCCGTATATTCTGGCTCAAACCCGTAGTGACGGCCGTCATATTCAAAGTCTTCTTCTATTTCCAATTCCGATTCCAATTCTTCTGCCAGGTTGTTGAAAAGTTAGCCTACGTTAGCTTACCAGTGCTTTCTTCTGAACGCCCGCTGTAGTAAACAAAGGGAGGTCGCTAATGGCTGGGTGCGTGCGGAGGTAACGTCACGCCCCCGACGCTGTAAAAAATAGCGTTTTAATCTCAGCCCAGGAGCGTAAAAATTCAAAAAGTCACTGGGACGGAATGAATACTGCGGTAGCCTATTTACAGAGACATTTTAAAGAATAGCTGATTTTTAACTGATTTAGTATCGCAAACGCACGCCCAATATTGTTCCATGTATCGCGTTTTGGTATTTGCCGTTTGAAACAAATATCTCAGGGAAGGATCCAAATCTCCAAAAAGTACCATAGG
>JAVQJG010250901.1:0-21811 GCA_036024015.1 Craterocephalus amniculus | reverse complement strand
TTTAATTTAATTTAATTTAATTTAATTTAATTTAATTTAATTTAATTTAATTTAATTTAATTTAATTTAATTTAATTTAATTTAATATTATTTTATTTTATTTTATTTTATTCTATCAGAATTTGTTTGATGCACTAACATCAACAGAAATAAAATGTGTGCAGTTCAGGCAATCAACCAACTCTTCATATCCGAGTGGAGGCTTCTGTAAATGTGTTGGCAGATTCAGAGGTACATCTATACAAGCAGACAGCTGCACAAAAGCTGGATGAGGCTGGGCAGAAAGGGGAAGCAGCTAAAACAATCACCATATGGTCACAATATCTCAGAAAACCTTCAGAACTGTGTATTGGCACGTAAATAATCCCATGACTTTAAAGTGGCTTTATATTCATAGAAAAAAGAGCCTACACATCTTAACTTGACATGGATGTCTTCAGACACATCTAAATATTTTTTTCCTTGGAAGTCTTAATGCTTTGCTTTGTTGTGTGTGTGTGTGTGTGTGTGTGTGTGTGTGTGTGTGTGTGTGCGTGTGCGTCTGTGTGTGTGTGTGTGTGTGTGCGTGTGTGTGTGTGTGTGCGTCTGCGTGTGTGTGTGCGTGTGTGTGTGTGTGTGTGTGTGTGTGGTTGTGGTGTTTTTACTGTTTTTAAAAAAATAGTCTTTAGACAAATCCTACACATTTGGGTATGAGGTATGAAACAATTCAGTAAGTGTTGTTAGACATCATTTAGTGCATTCCCGTTTTTAAATAGTTTTTTTAATTAAATTATTGATAAAGAGGGAAAATAATGTAAAACCCCTGAGGTGTAAATATGTTTTGATTGCCATTATAAAGCACCAGGGCCAAAAAAGACAGATTATTTAAGATGTGTGTCAGGTTTGGTGTTACCAAATGGCACATCACTATACCTGCACAAACATTTTAAGGTCTCTCAAAGTAAACATGTTCAAACCCTTTGAACATTAGCTAAACTACTTTTTATGGATCTTTAACAACATGAAATCCAACTTTTAAAACATGAAAGTCAACTTTTACTAATGTTTCACACCTCATGTCAAGATATTTTAATTGTTTTAGTTACATTTTGCAAAATTCAGATCTCACTGCAGAGATTTTTCACTAAACTGCCAACACTGAAAAACTAAACCACTTAATTCTTGTCACTTGAACAGCATTGCACAAGCCCCTAATAACAGGTTTGTCAATTCAGTCTTTGCCTCCCAAATCAAGAAAGAATCGTTAGCCATTAAGATTACTATGGTCTGGGATGGATGATCTAATTGATAACTCGATTCATTTATTTATTACGTTTTTAACATTATAAACAACCTTGTGATGGAGCAGATAATTAAATGTTCCAAGAGACAGTCTACAAATTAGACTAGTGGGGCCCACATGTGCGGAGTGAAAGTCCAATTTTCAAGGGTGAATGGACTACTAAGGAATAAAGATTAGGTCATTCAGAATGCATAATCATGTAATTGTCTCAGTCTACAGGTCATTGGACCAATACTAAGTGCAGAATCTGCACTACCTCTGTGACTAATGTAATTTTTCAAATGACTTTTAGTCTCTAAAGTCAAGTATTAAGAGCAACATTACAGTAACACTACACTTTTGTATGATATGGTTGGTTATTTATTTATTTTATGCTACCACTATGTTGTTTTATTGCTCACATTTTGGGAACTTTGTGATTTTTACCTGTGAAAAGAACTCTATAAATAAACTTTTACTTACAAAACTTTTACTTGATGTAACACCCTGAGATTATGAAAAGCATACATTTTGCATCGTGTCCTGCTGCCATGACACCCATGCTGGTGGAACTCCAGTATATTTATAGTTGGCAAAATGCTGAGACTCTTATACTGTGAAGTGTGTTAGCGGACATTTGCAGATAAAGTTCAGATCTAATGCTCTGCACATTTTCCAGCAATTTGGATGATGAGACTTCATTAGGAGCAATTTGACTCTCGGTTTTAGATGTGCAGGCCAAACAGAAGAAGGAATGAATCGTAATGTATTTTGTCAGGTTATTAATTTATAGAGAGAAACAAAGAAAATGTTTAACATCAAAGCAAAAAAGGACATTTTAAATTAACCTGGTGTTTTTAACCACGATTCTATGACTGTGGACAGGAAGCCTAAATGGTTGAAATATGAAAAGATTCAATGGGTTGAATTTTCCATCAGTCAGCTACAATGCAATTATCAGAAACCCTCACCAAATAAGGAGATAATTAAATCTTGATAAAGGAACAGACTTTCATTTGAAACATAATTGTGCTTCATGACCAAGAGTTCCCATTTAAGTTGCAGCAATGGTTTTGGTAGCAAAAAAAACGAAAAAAAGCAGAATAAAATAGAATAAAGTATAAGCAGTTGTTTGACTGAAAATGAAACTGGAGCTTTTTCATCATCATCTTTGAGTTCTAGCTGAGTTGAGATAATTCAAGAAGAGAAGGTAGAGAATGAAGAATGCCCAACGCAAGAGGACAGCAACACGGTTTGAAGAAGTATCAATTTAAAAAGCAACAAATGTAAATAATATATATATTCTTTTACTTTTTAACTGTTGAATCTTTATTCAACAGATCCATCTACAAAGGAGTCATTATTCAGATGTTTGAGTGTGTTCCATCCATTCTCTGCTGCTTATTGCTTGGGGCAGCAGCCTCTCAGCCCCACATTGGCTGGCCCATCTAAGGGGATCCATGGAAAATCACTGCCATTCAGTACGGTCAGTCCACCACTCTGTAACCTGAAACTATGCATGTGCCACTTCAGCACAGGAGCACTGCCATAGCCTCTGTGCACAAACTCATTACAGATGGACAGAAGAACTGTGCACATGTTCTGTGATGAAATGTTTTAGCTCCTTTTAGGGCTCTACACAAGTGTACACAATGACAAGTGCCATTAGTACAGGGCTACTGGGATTTTGGGAGAGGGGTATATCATACCATGAAGATGATTTTATGTATCCTTTAAAATGTTCTAACTTTAAGTTGCAATATATTTTTCGTTGGTATATCAGAAAATATCTGAACTTTTCTGAAAATGAAGTTTAGAGTTTACATATACAAACCCATGCCGAGGAAGTCCGTACAATTCAGACCTACAATTCATAAATGTTATGACACTCATGAATACCTCAATTCTTTGGTCAGAAATGTTTGTTTTTTTTATCATGAACTATACCTTTAAACATTTCTGTTGGTTTTGCTTTGGATGCATGTTTGATATACTTGATTTGGGACATAAGTGTAGGACTAACAAACACATTAAAGCATTTTTAGCTCAAACTAATTTACACTGCATTCCATATCTTCACACATTCTACTTATAACTCCTCCTTTTTGTTTTGTACCAACCGAACACCTAGTTTATCTCTTTTTACCGCACTAAATGGACATATTGGTTTTTGGTTCTTGGTTTTGCTTTGTAAGAAATCCATTTTTAGCATTTGATTGGTAAACTTAATCTAGACACCTGAGCTAAATGCCTTTTTCTATTACTGACATGTTTTCACATTGATAGTTTTTTTCCCAGTATAGAATCTATTTAGAATTTTATTATGTTTTCAGGCATTTCTCCCATTTGGCTGCTGTATCATATTCGTTGCACTACTCGATTTGAGACAGTTTTCGTTTGCATCATTCAAATATATACTCTCTGCAGTTGCAATGAGACCTCAACAGATTTAAAAGAGAAGTAAATCAACTCCGACTCTGCAGGAGCACTCTATGAAAGAGCCTGGTGGTGATTCAATTATGTGCTTCCAGACGGAATGAAATGAATCTTCATGATAAATATTGTGTGGCACTAAATTTCAGCTGCAAACTGGGACTTTCTTTTTTTTCAACACAAAAATTTGTTTGGCAATGCATTTAAGAATCCAGAACAAGTTTGTTAGGTTTGTTACCATCTAGAATGTTTTTCTTTGAAAGCGCTGGAGCTTTAAAAGAAATGACTTGTGGTGATTGAGGTGAAGGAATTCATGTCTCTCAGGAAGAAAGAGGCAGTCAATGTTCAACACCTTTTTTACAGGAAGAGAAGATTGCTGCTTGACTGGCTGATAAAGGTGAACAACTCCAAGGTTGTAATTCCATTTTTATTTTGTTTGTAGGTTGAAAGGTGGTGTTGAACATAAAGTTACTACTTGTAATTACATCATTATGAGAATTGATTATTATTAAATAGAACCCACACTCATTATTTGTTTCACCATGACTGCATCCAAGCTGTAACCCAGAATGAACCTGCATCAGCTGACACCCATCAGCTGCATGATAAACCACCCATCCATACATTCTTGTCAGTTTCAGTATCTGGACAAAAGAAGATAAGAAAATTAGTTTTGGATTCATTATTTTTCAGTATTACAATGTTTCTTGGCATTAATTGTATGCTAATGAAAAGTCTGTTTTAAATTGTGTCCCATTTGTACAGAAAATCATTGAACAGCAGAGTTGTGCTCATGGGTTGTGTCCATGCAAAACTTAAAGGGCTGGAAACATGGCAGAACCAAGATTTGCAAGTACAGACTTCACCCATGGTTTTATTTTGATATATTGAGACAGTATTTTACTGAATTTGTTCTGAGTTTTGAATTGATTTTAATTGTGTTCAGACTTAAGCTTTACATGACTGATGGACAGGGGTGTGCTGATGTTGCAGCCCATCTTTAACTGCACAGGCGGTGGTCCTTGTTCCAAGACAGTACGACATGAGAGCCTTGTACAGCCTTCCCTTTGCTTTGTGGGTATCAGGGACTGCTGGTGGTGTTTTACAAGTCATAGGCCCTGATTTGAGGGTGGCACTTCCTCTAAGCTCCACCTCGTCCATCAATGCAACGTTTAAAGCAATTTGGACCGAATTACAGGGATTGGTAAGAGTATTTGCAAGTTGGCAGCTCTCACAGAGGTCTAACTTGTTTTGTTCTTTTTTATGAATACATAATGTATTGACTGCTCTCAGGATGAAAGGACCATTTCATCCAGTATAACAAAAAGTGTTTCTGAACAGAATTACGGAGGATTTAGTGTGTGCAATTGATTCACTATGGAGAGTGTCGAAGGAAAGCAGGAAAGTCGCAAACTGAAAACAATATTTAAACCAATGGAGATGGAAATAGTAGTGGAAGAGGCAAATAGAAATAAAGCAAATACATCTTAATGTCACCAGAAGGACTGCAGGAGTATATTTGCATAACAGTAATCGCAGTTGGAACAACAAGAACAACATAAAACACCTCAGCAAATAAGATAGGTGGGAGTGTGACAGAAGAGATTCTTCTGAACAATACTGAGAAACAGGTGCAACTCACTTTGGAGCAAATAACTGTATGAAACGCTAGAGCCAGATACACCATAGTTGTTTTTGAAATAACAAAAATTAACAACCATCCTTTTGATATGTTTTTTATACATATTTCTAAAGAACAGCTGTGATTTTAACACTAATGATCCAATTTTATATAAAGATCTGGATCCAAAAGTTCGGTCATCTCCACTCACCACGCATGAGAAAATATTGTGAATCAGACTGATGCCCGTCTGCCATCCTACACCACTGGATTGTTTCCTCTCATCCAGAAGCACCATCCGTATGTATCTATGCCAGGCAACGCCTACTTTTCAGAAGCGCTAAATATAGGCGCAAAAACAGGCACCGCAGATAGTTCCACCTTTGGTAAATCACATTGTGCAAAACTGATCTATTTGCATTATCCCTCCTAGTATTTTGCAGAAACACCCATGTTGAGAGACATGTCTGGGATTGGTTAAACCTGGTTTTCCTCGCTTATTTTATTTGACACTGTCACTTATCATAATGAGACCAGAATAAGTCAACATTTTCATTTATTTATTTTATAATGTGTTGAAAAATGCTGGCAGACCAATCCGTTTAGTATTTGAATAGATATTTGGAAAAAACTTTGTAGTAATACAATTTGTTCGTAGCGACACATTGTAAACATTGTGACTATGAAATATCAGTGAGATTAAAAAAAAGAAAAATAAGCTGTCATTAGATGATCAACAGTTATTTCTCCCAATGCCTCCTGTATTAAACATTTTCTGGTGTGTTTTACTTTTGCAATCCTAATGTGTAGTCTTTTCTCCAAACTTTGCAGTATTTATCGAAGTTTCACAACATTGAAATGAAGAATGGGCTGCTGAAGCTTCTGTTCCCAAGGCAGTGAGTCTGTTTATTTCCCAGAATGCAGTTTGTAAAGGAAATTGGTTTATACTTATGAGACATTGATCCACGGAGAACAGTATAGTTTGTCATTCAGCGGGTCTCTGGGATAGAAGATGGAGAGATAGGAGAGAGTCCAGGGAGAGATAGCTCTGGATAGGTTACTTTTGCCAGTGCTATCAGCGTTTTCTGGAAGGACATGCTGTTAGAAAGGAAATTAATGGCTCTCAGCTGGAAGGATTTACCAGCAACACCGAGTGAACTGCTACGTGTCCAGTTCCATAAACTGAGCCCAAATGCTGTTTAAGCATGGATGGACATTACTTTAAAGTATTTTAGTTGCTTATAGTTGTCTGCAAAATTATTCATACCTTTTCCATTAAAGAGGAAAAAAACAACTGTCCCTGAAATAAGCTAAAACTGACAAAGGTAATAGTATATACATTTTTTTATGAAAATCATGAAATTGTTTTTGAATTTTCTGGTTCAATAAATGTATCTTTTACAAAACAAGGAAAAAATATGAGAAATTGATATACAGTATGTTATATCACTCATGAGCTAATATTTTGTTGAACAATCCTTTGAGGGAATCAGTCCAATCAGGTGTTTTCTCTAACTCTCCATCAGACTTGTACACCTGTTGGCAGGTATTGTGGCCCACCCAAACTTTCTGAAATCATCATTTTTTACACAAGGGAACAATTTAATAATGACTGCTGTATAAGTAGTATACATTTTAAAAAAGAGAAATAATGTTGGACAGGAATAATTTAAGTCGTCATTTTAGCAAGTAACACTGTTTGCCATCTGGATTTAAGGATGTAAATGGTCCATGGTTACATCAGTCAGGGAGGTTCAGCGACAAAAAATGTTCCCCTGAAGGTACAAGAAAGCTACAAAATGTCAATCCCAGGATTTATTGCCCTCAGATTGTAAGAAAGTGGTTCAGGGAGTATGAGACATCATTTTCACACATGGATTGGTCACCACAGCACTTCAACCTTAACCCCAATGAAGATCTTTGGGACAGACTAGAGACAAGGTTACATATCATTCAGTTGCACAAAGAAAAATTAATGCCACTCTTAAAAACGGACACTGATGTTGCAAAAGAGAATCCAAATAAACCCTGGAAATTCAGGTTAAAATATAAAAGTAAGGCTTTTATTTGAAGTGCATTACTTCTTTTCATTTTATTCCCAGGTCATGTACAGTATGAAGCATGTGTTTGGAATATGTTGAACTACACATGGGCAGTAGAAAGAGCAGGCAATGCTGGGGTTCGGTTAGAGGATTTTTGATCTTTTGATAATTTTTTCTTCTGTGAAAACCCTGAGACTGTTGCAAGTAATGAAACTTTAATAATAACGTAACATGCAATCAATCTAATAACAGAGAAAATACACACAAATACAGAGACAATATTCGTTTTTATGAATGTTTGATATTTGATGCAAAACAGATAAGGAAGAAATATTCTTAATCAAAATGAAGACAATGATTTTTTTAAGCAAATGAATTATTGAAAGCCATAAAAGATAAAACTTAAAACTAAATTAATGAATCATATTGGATTATGGAGCTTTTGCTTAAAACTGAATAAAGATTTAATTAGATTAAATTTTTCATTACTACTGATGTTTATTGCTTTGAAATGAACAATCTGGAAAAGAAAACTTATGAATTGAATAACTTATGGAGATAACAAGTCTCATACTCTTGAGACAAAGAGTTTGACTATGTATGTTTGTGCCACATTTATTTCTGCCCATATACTTGATGTGTTCCAACTTTTTCTCGTCTTTTCTCAATCCCACCATGTTAGTTTAGTTTAACCGTTTAAAGCTCAACCCAAGGAAAAATGTTTGGAGAAGTCCAATTTTTCAAATCTGAAGTCTTCATTTGGTCCTTTAACAAAATGTGGGGAAAAAAAATAAAATTTTCCTTTGCATATCTACCATTTATCACCATCTAATATGTCAAAATGATCATAGCGTAGTTTCCTGCTTCTTAGAGTCCATTAGGGAGCAGAAGACAAGTATCATATTGTCTGCAACAGGGTTTTGAGTAAAGTTTTTACAAAAAGTGATGCAAAATGTCTAAGAAACGGCATGTATCAGATATGAAACGTTTGGCTTTAACGTGTTAAAATGCATTACAGTGCTGAGTCTGGAAATAGGATGTCTATATCTGTGCAGATTAACAACTTCATATGGGCTGGTGATCACATCAATGTTTTTGAACACCAGATAACATGGCTGGCATATTCCTAAAGCTAAATCCACTTGTCAATTCTTTTGTTCAGGGAAAATAAGTTATTTATGCAGTTGAATATACTCAATCATTATTTAAACAGTTTTTGATGATATTGTTTCATGAAAATGCCAAACAAGAATGATAACATTCTCTCAATATTATTTTTAGCTGGGTACAATTTTGACAAAATAGCTTCCATGACAAAAAGATCTTTGGCTGTCTGACATTTTGGAGTATTTTAACAAAAGTCAAAGATGTACCAAGAAAAATAATTAAACAACAACCATCCTAAAAGAATAATCCATCATAATCCGCCATCCTAACACCTCATTTTGTTTGTGTATGAACACCAGCACAACTTTGTTTTTCTTTCTGAGCACATTTAGATTTCACTCTTCATTCAGCTGCACTTCTTTTAGGCAGGTAGTGGAGTGTAAGTGATACCATGCATGCTTAGGTATGGATGCAGCCAATGGATGTATGATTCATGACAGAATAGTGTTCATGGGGAATGTAGAGATTCTGCTGGAGGACAAAAAATCTAAATTATTTGTTTCCTGGCAAACTGGCATGGAAATTTTCATTTATACGTGCCAAAATCAATTTTAATGTGCATTTGGTGGGATGTCAAGGGTTAATTTAAAGCCTCATGAGCATAAAATCACCACAGCTGTGGAGAAACTTAAGAACAAATGAAAAATAATTATTTTGTTTGATGATAGTGAAGCAGTATACTCTGTATAATGTTAAATTTTGTCTTTAGAATCTAGAACAAATTGCATTAATCTGGTCATTTTCTGACCCACAAAACATTAAAGGCAGGTCTGACGACTCAGGGATTTGTTCTTTAACATCTTCTGATTCAGCACTGGCTAAAATGTCATGACTTTATCTTCCAGGACTGTGACATTGTCATGTTGACTAATCTGACCACAGGCAGACACAATAGAAGCCAGATTTCTCAAAACCACCAAGGTAGTGGTTTGGACTGCAGTGGGTGTCTGCAGGAGTGCGTTTTGGCATGATAACATTTATTTTCTTAATAACACACAGATTACACAAGCCAACACAATACCAAGCATGCCATTTCAGCTGGTAACAAGAATCCTGGGACTGGCAACACACACACACATGCACACACACACGCACGCACACGCACGCACACGCACGCACACAAACACATGTTATCTCTTTGTAACAGCACACTCAAGTAGGAGGATGACAGTTTGAGGGTGTAGAAAAAAGGTTTTTTTTCCTTGTATGCTTTTACCTACAGTTCCCATACTCTTATGAGCGTGAGGTCCTGCAGAGATGAACAGCGTACAGCTCAGCCAAGCAATGAAAATGTACACTTGTGCATTTTCGGAAGAAAAAATGACTGCCGGCCGGGGATCTTGTATTTGAAAGACTTAAGTGCATCATTTTTCTTTGTGTAAACACTAATGATGGGCCCTATAAACCCAGTCACCAGACCAGGGTTAACTCGATAAATGCCCCATTTAAAGCAGCATTTCAGCTTTTAGAAGAAGACTGCAGAGCTCTCGATGCCCAAACTCCCATATCTGCATTCACAATTTGTATGTCATCACATGCTCAAGCTTCAGAAGAGCAATTCATCCTAATGGAAGTAGTTACGCAGAAATTATAACCTGTCTGACTGAAAGACCACAAATGAGCATGCATGTGACTCTAATAGGCGCTTCACAATCAGCATGTCTATCTGTGTACGATAAACTTAGCCACTGTGCTCGGTGTTCTTAACCACAGTTGAGAGGAAGGCAATAGACTGACATTTCCATAATCTTACACGATCGCTCAGTTTGACCTTGTGTTACTTAATACCCAGCACAGCTTAACACTTTAAAGAACTCTTATCTCCATTTTGATGAATTTCAGAGGGGGAAGTGGATTCATCCTTTTTCCCTGTGGAAATCCCAAAGGTTAAAATCTACCCACTTGATATTTAATGTATGATACTGAATTTCATGTCATTGATGATAAAGATATCCTTTTTTGTAGAATTACTGAGTTCTGACTGTTTAACACGTACAGAATTTAGCACACTTTTGCAGCATTTTAGAGCTTTACAGTTATTCTTCTACTGAAAGATTCATCTCAACATGCAGGTCAATAGCAGCTTACATGAATGTGCTGCACGGGCAGGAGACTGGCAAGGTGGATTAGTGAACCTGGTCATTTACAATAAGAACCTAATACAACATAACCTTAAACAATACATGTTCTACTTTCTTGTCTTTCATATCTTTAGAGTTATCTGAAAGATTTGTTGACCGTCTAAAACAACAAACAAGATAAAAGAAAAGCTAGAAAAAGCTGTCATCCTACACCAGACCTAGCTCTTGGTTTTCCATACTTAAATGGCATTTTCTCTTATGAATATATGATAGATTGACCTCTTATAGGTCATGCAGGCTGTCTGCATTTATAATGAGCACAAAGACCATACATTTAAGAAAAATTTACCCAAGCATGGAGCTCATTAATATAAAAAGAAATGCTCTCAAGACAATGTATATATACCGATCACGGTTAATTGGAGCTGAGGATATCTTCACTGTCACTGGTTTGAACTATGACCCTGACATTTTAAGAGAGAGCAATCTCTGAACCGAAACCAAAACCTTTTGGTGGGGTTATGCAGTGTTTTAAAGAGCTTCATAATGAGTGATTGGGTATAAAAAGCTTAGGGACCAGGGTACCACTAAACCCCCAACCCTGACTGATATAACATAGTTAAATTATTCATTTCAAGTAATAGTCTTGCAGATGAAATATTCATCATTCTGTAATGAGGGATGTATTGATTTAAATAGCAGCACTTTTTTTGAGAGCTACGGCTTCAGCAACTGTAAAAGAAAAAAACACACAAGGAATCAAACGTACTCTGCAAATCATCTTTTTCTATTTTATCAGCACTGAACACTTGTACTGATTACTAATTACGGTCTCTTGTGTGGAAATCGCACTACCTTCATACAGTAGATTAGATATCAGCACTTTCTGATCATGAAAACATTGTTACTCTTTATTGCATCACTTCACTGTGAACTTCATTTGCCTGAAGCATGAAATTGTGCAGACTACTCAGTGACCACTTGTTAAGGCGAAATTATACTTTTAGGAGAATTATTCATTACCTCAGTGATGTAAGTTTACATTGGCTCTTTGTTTTGGTTTAAAAAAAACAACTTTTATCTAAGAGGGTGAGGAGAATAGTCGCACCAATTTTTCATCTTGATATTCTTTGCTCCACATCTTCAGAAAAGGAAGCCCATTTTTTCAGCGCACTTTTGTTCAGGAGATTGGAAGACATTACTGAGGTGTCGCTGTAGGGCTATTTCACATGTCATTCCTATGCATTTTTGGCATTTAGCATGCTTTTCATGGCACTGAATGACATGGGGAATAGTTAAAGTTATGGGAAAACATAAGGGCCGGGTGTCAATTCTCAAGAGGACATGACATGCAAAGCACAAGCAAATGACAGCAACAAAAACAAACAAACAACAAAAAAATTCAATAGCAACATTTAAGCTGTCATGTTGTTATCAACATTTTATTTCATTTGTCCTGTCTCCATCAGAATGCAACAAGCTAACCTGATAGAATTTTCAGACTTGAAGAGATAGAAATTGAGTGGTGAGTGGAGGTGAATACAAACCTGCCTGAAAAAAAAAATATATATTTGCCTGGATATAAATGTTGTTTTGATGATGGGTACACTACCATAACAAGCAGTGCAATTGCTACAAAGACAGCTTGGTGGTCTAAACCAAATGTGGAGAGGAGACTTTTGTTACCTTTAAAAATTGTTCATGAAAAATAAATTATCTTTTGGCTTTTTAAAAAAAGAAATGGATAATTGGAAGTTTTGAGGACACAGGAGACACGGGTCGTGGGATTAATCATTTTCTTTGTGTGTAGTTTTGTGCTTTTTATGTCTTATTGTATTACCATCATTGTTGATCTTTTTCTTTTCTTGTATGATGCTGCACCATTTCTGGCATTTTCTCTTTAAGTATGCACTTCAGGCAAATGTAACTAGGTTTTTCTTTTTACTTGGTAAGAGATGGGCAAGAGCTGTGAGTAGCTGAGTTATCTAGGCCTTCAAATTATGTTTTACACCAGGAGAAAATGCAAGCAAGAATGTAATGCGATGCATTATATTCTGTTTAAGATGTGCGAACAGTTGGGAACTTTCACATGCGCATTGATCTTGAAAATTCTGCAGTGTGAAAGAGAGGCCTTACTATTCTTTACACAGAAGCATTGCATTTTTTGTCAGATGCATATTTAAGATGAACTGAATGCCTGCGGAGCATATGGAGGATGTTCAGGTTAAACATGTAGCTGATGAAACATTTGCAAGTCAGAGCTCAAGCAGTGTATCTCAAACTGTTTCTCTGGGGAAACATGTCTGTTGGGAATAAAAAAAATATGATAAAACAGAAAGCAAACCACTGATGTTATTATACGTACTAGTTCTTCAACTTTTAATAGTATTACATACACATGAAAACCGGCAAGTTATTCAAGGCTCAGCTTGCAGGCGGGTGGTTTTTGTGTTTACAGTGTTTGAGATTTGAGTTTGCTGTCACAGTAAATCACCTATTTTTCATATGAAGGAAGAGCAATAAACAGCTCACAATAAAACACACAACATGAAATGCTTTGTTACGTGCTGTGAAGGGAGTGTAAACAGTGTTACTGTGGACTTACATCCTGATAGCAGCTTTGATCTTTATGCACTACGGCTGTCATTATAAATGAGTACTGTCAAGGAACTGCTGTTTGTGCGGAACACAATGCTGGACAGATTGTCAGTCACTTTATAGCTGGGAACAATGGCCTTAGGATAACATTGTTTACAGAAGTGAGAAATATAGGATCACATGGAATTGCAGCCTCATATATGAAACTTGGAAATTATTGATGAAAAGACACGCCGTTTGTTTTAAGGAGGCTCCAGCCTACGTCTTTTCCATGTCATGAATTGCTGATTAAACATGACATACTGAGGGGGTTGAACAGGGCCTTCGAGAATGATGGCATATTCATAGACAAGTAACAAAATGTGTCCCTGCTGGCCAGTATGAATAAGAATACAATTCTACTGCATTGTTTTATTCAGCTCAAAGCTGGAAAATTGAGACTTACATTCAGGAGCAAATGATTAAAAACAATCACAATAGACTTAAATGCAGAAGAATGATTCCAGTGATGATATTTTGTTTGCTAATTGCCCTTGTTTGGGTCCATCAAGAAATATCATTAATGCATAAAATGGTAATGATAGCTCATTCCCATCTCTTCCGAGACCTGTGCTAAAAAGCCCGAATTGCACAGTAGAAATATCATGCCTTTATCTTGCTTTTATAGTGTTTGAGCAGATGATACATGCCTTTGACTGAACCAAAGTCAAGTAAGCTCATCTTTGTGCATGTTACCTCAAATTCATTATTCTGCATGCGTATATGGGATATGTGACCAGTTTTTCACATACAGTACATACCCCAAGAATTAGGTCCTGACTTTCTCAAATGTGGTGGTTTACACATGCATTTTACAGAGGCAGATTATATTAGATAAGGATTTCTGATGTATCTGGTTTAATCTCAGTGTCATGAATATTTGGATGTGTCCACAACAAATGAAGAGCTACATAGGGGTATAACATTTATGAGTACACACAGCTGCTTGTCAGAAATCTTCCAAGAAATGTACCTGGCCACAGTGACCAAGTAATATCCACAATTATTTGGCTCTCAGCTGCTGCTTTCTGGACCATGCTAGGGTTGCAGTATGAGAAGTAAGAGAGTGCCCCTTTCTTCTGTAAATGTGACTTAGAACCACAGCAACATTTTGGACAAACATATTCAAATCTAAATGACGGCATGACTCCTGGATGTACATGTGACTTTAATGTTTCCCTTGAAATTAGACCTCTTTTCCACTGCATGCGGGGATGGCTGTAAAAACTTACAATGCTACCACAGAATCAGAGAGCAGAATAGTCCTCAGTAATTGCTGCAATTTACTGGCTGATTGGAAGAGTCTATCCCACAAAATAACCTTTACTTACTGTAAGCCTCTGCCCTGACAGACAGCTATAGCAAACCTTGGACATTATACCTCCAGAGACAAAAACTGGGATATTTTCTCTGTCCTTACACAACAATGGAAATATTAGAAATGCTATGCAGTTTCATGAAATATTAATTTTCCGTGAAAAATATCCGTCCATTGCCCAAACAAAAGAAAAAATAAGTCAAATTAATACACAGGAAGATGTTTTCCAAATCTATACAAAGACAACCTCTTTAATATGTTGCATGATGCATGACTAGGCCTACAGCAGTTTTACCTGTCAGTAGCATTTGTGCGATGCTACAAACATTGATATAAACACACTTTGGCTGGGCAGAATGGCTTCCTTCTGAGGCGACAGAGCAAAGCAGCATGGAGCCAAAGAAACAACAATAAATATTATGCAGGGAAGGACCACAAAATAGTTAGATTTGTTATGTACATTTTCCACTTTGCATCTCCGTTTTTATTATCTTTTTTTTTTCCATTTCTGCAGCAGCGCTGTCTTGGAAACGGCTTTGTGTGGGTAGAGGTAATAGCAAAAGTGCAAAATAGCATTTCATCTTTGAAACTGCTTGTGAAAAGAGAGGTGTTTCCTAATGAAATCTTATGAAAATGAGACACACTTTTGCCCCTGCAGAGTCTGCGCCTGAAGAATGTCAGAACAACGGAGCTCTTGCCCCCACTGACACCCCTGCTTGCTTCTTTCATAATGAATTTAACAAGCCTCCATAACGAGGCTATTATAGACTCCAGCCTTCCAACCGATCAGAGAATTAGATAAGAGGGCACCTGGACACTTCAACGGCCATCATAATAGATGCCAATCAAATTAGCCAAAGTCTGTGTTTCTCGCTTGTTTTTCTCCCAAAAGGCTGTAATCAACTCAAGATGGTTTTTCATCCTGATTTATTGTTTTCATTTTCCAGTGGCAATAAAATTTTGTCAAAGCTAACATTATAAAATATTAACATCTAAATGAAGAAATCCACCTTTACATAATGGACTGAATCAAATAAGCACACACATACACACACGCAACTGACATAACAGATTTTGATCTGTCAGCTGACCTTTTTTTTAAAACTAGAAGCTTGTTACAAAACTGTTTAAGTGTTTTCAGCGATGCTGAAAATAAACGATTGCTTTATACAACAATTATTAAAATCTTTTATCTGTGAGGCTGTTTACTACAAGGACCTGTGGTACTTTAAGCTCATTGTAACCCATTGCATTGCATTGCACTATAATATGATACCACATTTGAACAACTAAAACTTTTGATCAGGATATCTTCGTTTAATTATTTCAACTACAGTATTTTACTATAGGTGTCAATTTTGTTGATCTTCATTAATTATTTATTTATTTATTTTTGTGAACAAGAACAGTTTTACCTGAATTCACCTTATAAACATAAAAGCTCTTGGAAACGTGGAAATTTGCGGAAATATAGAACTTTCTTGCATGTATTCAGCACATTGGCCCATTTTGATGTAGATGAGTTTAAACATGCAAGATAAATTCAGCTTCCACCTGCATTTTCTGGGTGTATTTGTCAATTTTTCAGAGCTATGACTTTTGTCAGACTAATATCCTTACAAACATTTCAAAGAGTCAAAACAGAACTCTTCCAGATTTTCTGAGGCACCCCTATGATGGCATCTGTCTTGCAGTTCTTTAGCCTTGGGACACATCAGAGCAGTGACAGCTCCAGAAATGCACATAATAGATGCCACTGTGCCATCAAACAAGTCTGGAACACAGACTTTTAAAGATGCATTAACTTTATAACCTTGAATTTACATTTTAGTAGCAGAATGGTGCAGTACACTGTTCTTGACTGTCCTGCTGTACACTTGTAGCCTATATGTAGTATACACATGCAATCTGGGATGTCTGAAAATAAGGTTCCCAAAAAGGTCCTGTGTAATTCAAACCCTGATTCTACTGAATTCATAAACTGTTAAAAGACCAGGTTCCTGTAACCTCACTGTTTTCAATAATTCATACAATTTTCATAACAACGAGAAAAAAAAGAAAAGCAAATACAATATTATCTGATAGGAAATGAAACTGTAAATCTTTGAGGTTTTGTATCCATAAAAAACAATATTTCATTCAAAAAGGAAATGGTTTTAACCATTTCAACCATTTCTCAGTTTTGATGAAAGGAATCTGTTCACTTTGAAACTGTTAGTACACTTGTGATCTTCAACACAGCCAAGTTAGAAAAAAAAAGAAGTATGTGACATCACATCTTAATATGTGAGGCAAACGTGTTTGAATCATGTTCTACAGTCATGGCTACAACTTTGTTTTCTATCACGGTAAGGTTGTTCAGTTGGAGCAATTGCAGGACTCATTCAGTGCAGGTGAACATGAAAAAAGACCAATAATCTACTGTACAGAGTTGCACTGGAAACAAGAAAATTCTATTAAAAAATGTCTTCAAAGAAAGTGGGTGCACTTTTCCAGCTCCTGTGCAATGTCCTTTGCCCTGGTTTGGGTATTACAGGAAAACTGCCATTCCTGAAAGGAATGGCATTTAATGGCTATTAGGGCCAGTTTTGTTTTTGTGCGTGTTTTCACCTCATACTTTAAATTACAGGCATGCGAGTCTAGTTAGACCTGGTTGTAAACTGCAGCCTGACTGGCTACATAAAACCACAAAATGAAGGTAAAGGACAGAGAGAAGAGGAGAAAAAGGTTAATGAGATCAGTGATAGAAATATACCTCTTGACAATACTTGACACCACATATTATTAAACCCTGCTGTGATTCACTTTGCAATTAAAAAAGGAAAAGGACCGCATGGCTGCTCTGTGCTTCAAAATGTCATTGTTAAGCCTCCAACTGCCTCAACAGTACCTTATCGAGAATGTCTCCCAAAGATTTAAGTCTGTAATATGGCAGTAAATCGACTTCAACTAAATGTCAGTGCCTTGGTGATCGTCAATTATGTTTCCTCTTCACCATTTGTCCTCGTAGCTCTACGCCCTCAAACAGCCACTACCCACAGCTAAGTCAGAATCTCTGCAGCTGTTTTCTTTTTTTATGTCTTCGGGAAGACTTGATTTCCTTCCTTAATGCTTTTATAACCCTGCCACTGTCTCCAGGCAACTCAAAGGCTGTTGAGCTCGTTAAGCCTCTATCCCCTGAAGAGGCTGAGTTCCTTTAAGATTTTATTCACTTCTAGAACCTGCGTGTGTTTCTGCTGAAGATCAGATGATATTCACACAGCACACACTTTGAGAATAATTAGAGCATTTATAGTGTTAGGTAACCCAAGCCCTTATTAAATTGCTGGTAATGTTGAAGCAGTTGGTTTTACTGTGATGTCAGAAATGCAGACAGTGTATGGCCGTGTCTCATGCTTCTTGTGTTATTTCTAATGAGGTAGGAAGTAAAGCAATGTGGAAGATTCTTTCAAATCTACAAAATGGTCATGATTGTTCTATTTAATATTTTCTTTATTGTCTATTTAAATCAAATGTAATAATTTTTTTCTTAGCCATATATCTAACAGAATTATTAACCATGTTGTACTCTTTTTGTCCCCGGAACTTGGCTCCACTGTAATTGATTTCTGATGTGGTTTGGGGTGTGAGGGTTGATTTTCTCAAGCCAATCCCTGGGGACCACCACCCCCCCCCCCCCTAAATTGAACATACTATTTCAGGTAGACACTGGGATGTTGCCATGCCAACCTACTTGCTTTCCCTGAGCTTTAAGAGTGAAGCGAACTGCATTGTCTACATCTTCACAAGAAACAGTCAGGGTTATGTAAGTAAGGTGAATTCATGAACTGTAAATGATAATATTAACCAATCACAGATCAATAAAAAAGAAAATTTATTGCACCTGCAATGTGAATCATATAGTCCATGCAGAACAAAGTCAGATAAATTGGTTGAAAGTTTATTTTCTTTTTACTTGAAAGGAGACCAAGACTAATTTTTTCAGGTAGCTTTTGTTTGGTTGATTTCTCCACATTTACATACAACTGACCCATCTTATCCCAAATGAACCATAGCAATTCAATTAGCTGAATCAAACTTATTAGACATGTAAGCACCCAAACCTGGAAGTTTAAGAAACAGTTAATGCTTGAATGCTGTGTGTGGCATTGGTCTTATGGATACTAACACCGTGGTTCCCAAACTTTTCAACAGCAGAGAGAGAAATCCCTCTTTTCAACTTGTCACATTCATTTATATCACTGACTTTTTTTTGCTGAACAAAAAATTCATTACTTTCTTTAACAGTGCCAGACACATAAACCTCCACATATGGAGAGGATGATCTGAACAACAGTTATGCCTGAACTCCAGCAGTCCAGCTAAAAGACTCCTTTAGGAAAGCTAAACAGTAGTAGGAGTATTTACATATAAGATTTCAGTGGCAGATGAGTAATATGTTACGTGAAGTACTGAGACTCTGCGGACAGTTTCATCTATGCAGTACATATATAATAATTTAACGTAATTTCAGGATGCAAGAAACTAGATCCTATAGATGCAACTAATTATTATTAGAGGCAAAACAAATCACGAGACCTGTAAAAATTCCCATCTTTTCAATTTAAACAGTTTGTATGAGGATTTAACATTAAAATGGTGTGTGATGCTGCCCATATGCAGAGGACTGTGTGCACAGGCAGGATGATCGTACCCATGTAAAACTTTATGAGGGTGATAACAGGGGCTGGCAGGGAAAACAAAAGTAGGACAATCAAACATGTAAAGGACAAAGTGATTCTAGGAAAAATAATGAAGCAAATAACTAAACCTAATGAAAGAAAGACTCAAACATAGCCAGCTAAGAGGCCACAAATACAAATGATCCAAGACATAACAGATGAAATGTATAAGCGACTAACTGATGAAACACAAGTGCAGCAGGAAACGCAGAAGCAGGAAATGCCAAACAAGTGGCTCCATCGAAATATCAAGAAGCCTATGTTGAAAGGGACAACAACTATTCATCTTACAGTGTGAATAATAGGTATATATTTATAATAATTTTTAAGATTAGAAAGGTAATGTTGCAAATAGAAAGTAAATGTAAAGCACTAACAAAAAAGACACAGGAACCATAGCAGTCCTTCGGTAGGAACAGTTTAACCACCAGTAAAGAGACGACTGTTGACAATCATTTCTTACTTCATGCTGGATTAAGAAAAGGTGTGATTGAATTGCCAGGGCAGTCAAGCATCATAAGTGGATGGCTGAGGAAAATTTGATAACACAAATTGTGAACTAGAGGCATATGACTTCTTCCTGCAGACACTGATAAACAACAGTGAAAAAACAGTGAATATTTTGGTAAAATTTAGAGGTAGATGTTTGAGAGTTTTGGTTTAGTCAGTGATAGAGTATGTGGAATGCTTATCTGAACTTACTGCATGTCACCGTGGAGATAGAAATACAAAAACAAAGATGCAACCTTGAAAGTAAAGTCCTAGAAAAACAACAAGAATCCACAACCAAACTTTCACTGCGAAATGTTGTCTTTCAGATAAGAAATAATGACTACATGCTCAACAAAAGGTAGAGTGAAAATATAACTCAACGTTTTATAGGAAATTGGCGATCTATCCTGATCAAAAGATGATCAGCCGATGCTTTTTGGTGAATCAGCCAGCTCGCGTTTTTTTTTTTCCTTTCGCAGCTTTGCTCTCACAGGGCTTGGTAGTGATGTGACTACCAGGACTTTATTTTTGGGCACACCCTGCGGAAAGACTATCGTACAAGGAGGGAAGGGCTTCTTAGAAAGCAGGGAGTGTAGTAGTACAGGTAAGAGAGAGCCACAAAACCAGATTTAAATTACATGTGTCATGGAAAGAAAATAAAGAAATTAGTGAATTTAAAGGGTCAAAAATAGGCCTCCATTTGATCTGCTTGATGTGTTTTTTTGTTCAGTTGTCCAAAAGGTTTGATTAATATATTAATAAAATATTAAATAAAACTTCATTTTGTGATTAAAAAAATGGACAAAAGTAAGGTTTTCATAAGAAATTAAATAAAAAAATAGCTTACCAACAAACAAATCACTCAAAATGACTAAATTAGACTAAAATAGAAGTTCTGAGTGAAACTAAATGAAGAGCCACTTGTAAGAATACAGTAGGCCAGGCTCGGACTGGCAATCTGTGATTTTGGGCATTTGCCCGGTGGGCCGCCGTGTGTCAGACGTGCTGTTGGGCCAGCCCACTCAGAATTTCACCGGCCCCGCATGTCAGCCCAGATAGGCTATGTCGAGTGGCCACTCGCAGAATGAAAACATTTAAATAATACTATGTTAGTAACTTTCGATGAGCTCAATTTATACCCCTCACTTCGGGTATACATCTTTGTCATGGTGAGCACATAGCGTGATTTTATTTTTCGTTTTTTCTTTTACAACAGTGAAATCCTGACAATAAACTGAAATATAATAAAAAGTACTTTTTATTAGTTAATAAAAGATTATTCTTTTGTATCTGGTGGATTTCTATTAAAAGTTTTTGCAAAAAGAAACAATATGTGGCGGACGGCAGTGCATGATGGGTAGGAAGGTAAAGCCTGACGTGAGTTGCGTCTGATGTTTTGAGTGGTCAAGGTTCATGGTAAGACGGATGCATGTTGTGCATATATTCGCTGTAAAAACCGTGAAAAGAGCTGGCAAAAAGACAAAATAGGGAGCGGAGAAGATCCGTGATAAAAAGCACAAACCTCTTCAAGCTGTCGCTTCTAAGAGAAACAGATAATTTTTTTTTCTGTCACCAGTGGTGGTACGCCAACTTCTACTAGTGTTGCTGCAAATGCTCCCGCCTCTTGTTAGACGTCAACCATGGATGTATTACATCCGTGACCTCAACGGATGAAAACGAAGACAAAGTCACTGGAGGTCAGTTCAAGCTGAAAACCAAGTCGCGTTTGTATTGGATCAGATTCGGAGTATTCCGTGGCCAGTGAGAAAGTTGATGGAAAGGACGCACAAGATATTACAGAACTTCTCAGCAATAATTATTTGAGACCGAGCCTGTTATGAACTATTACACCGGTTACGGAGCACTGCGGCCCACTAGTATTTGGAGGGATTCATGCTCATGACAAGTGAGAAGACGTTTTGATGTTCTTGGACACAAACACAATTGTTGACATGATGACAGAAAAGAGCAGCCTTATGAGTTGCGTTTTCTTATTGCCTAACATGTGCATGGCCGTCCCACCCTGCAGTAGGCTACT